>BTRK01000005.1:36400406-36627129 GCA_036245805.1 Pristionchus mayeri | reverse complement strand
GTTATCCAACTTGTAAAGTTACTTTAGCGTAGGGGGAGGCACCCAAGGATAAAACAGGTCCGATTCCCACTTGGGCGCCTCCTCCTGAGTCTCTAGCTTTCACGTGCTCTCTCGTTCTGTCTGACCGGCGAGAGAGCGTGTAGAATGAAGTGAGTGAGACGGTTACTCGATGGGATTCGAGTGCGTAGAACTGGCACTAGATCGGATGATCACCGTCGGATGATGACCGAAAAATAGTGTCACCCGATACACTCAATAGGTTCCGATCGAGTCAGTCAACAGTGCACCTGAGAAAAATCTCGAGAGCAACGCCATTCGTCAGTCCAACAACTAAATTTTTCGTTTTCGAAAATGATTTGATCCGCCCTGTTCTTGAATTATCTCGGAACATTCTCTGTTTTGTATGAGCACAAAGCTAGATGAGAGGCCAAGATTCGCTCTCTCTCTCACTTTATACGCAAGACTGGATTGACAGTTATCATGTCTCTCAAAACTATTTCATCCCTCCGTCCCTGTCCTTCTGTCCCCATAGCTCTTCGTCAGATGATAACTCATGGCGACCAGAGCGAGGTGTTATGTCAGGTAAGGTATCTCGAAATGTTTGTTCAGATCCGGAAAAAAGCTTGGTGGAGAAATCACTCGCCTTCTCTATTCCTGAATTTATAAAATGTGGCTTTCACATTTTATGCGCCGTAAAACCAAATTGCCCAGGCACTATCACGATGAAATTTCGCACCAAAAAATCCATTTTCCCGTAGATCGACTTTAGCGCCAGGAAGAGGCTTAAATAATCCGTTGTCCGTGCAACCAACGCGGCCTTGCACGTGGAACTGTAACATAAAATAATTAATGAAAAGAAATTGAACACATTCACTCATTGCTTAAAGTTAAACTCAGCAAAGTTAAACTTTTGAAAATATAGAAATGAATGTGAAATTTTCAGAATCTCTTATTGTTTTGCAAAGCTAGGTCATGGTAATGACAACGTCAAAACTTTGATGAAAACTTTCAACTTTGATGGCATTCCTTTTTTAAAATGAACTTACATTCAGCGAGAATCCCAAATTAAATTTTCCATTATCAGTTCCACAATCAACATTGGAAATGCAGAGGAGGAAGAGCACGATGGATTTCATGGTCGTTGAAGAATCGGGGAAGCTCCAGTACATGAAAAGCTTGAGCAGATCTCCATTTATACCGCCCATATAATCCATTTGGATATGCAATTAGCGAGAGTGAATTGCAAAAATGCATTGAATTGCGTCAGTAACTGGATTATTTATGCGATTTTGCTCTGAACTGCAGTATTGCATAAGAATGATGGCATTTGGAATGTTTATGACAAAATATTTTGCAAAAAAAACTTGTGATTGGAACCTCGGTAATTCGATTCGGACCTCGCTAAAAGTTCGAATCCATTCGGACGTCGTTAATTCGGCAGATGTTCATTAGGTCCTCGATAATCCTATGAACCGAAACATCTTTGTGAGTAGCAGAACAGATCATAACATCTCAGATTCCAAACTTTCTAATAAGACAGCATGCATCCATTGTTGCACAAGGGATCGTGTAGAGGAGTTACAGATACTTCAAAAGAAATTTTAGAAAAATAATAATAATATTGCGTTTCGTCAAATCAATCGCTTACACGACTATTTTGGAAAATATCTCGCAAAGTGCAGTAGGTATTTCATTTTGAGGATACTTGACGGTATCGTTTATCGATCGACTTTTAGGTTCACTTCGCTATTTTTTCTCGAAGAAGCGGAGAGAAAACATTTTGGAGACGATGTGGAATGATTCAACTGAGAAGGGAAAGTGTGTTTTGAAAAGGACAAAGCAGAAAAGTGCTAATTGGAAGAGAAAAGGCGATATGAAAAGCCGAAAAGAATAATATCGCTGATTGTTCGAAGCTTGCGTCAGCATTTCCGGATCTGAACAAACATTTCGAGATACCTTACCTGACATAACACCTCGCTCTGGTCGCCATGAGTTATCATCTGACGAAGAGCTATGGGGACAGAAGGACAGGGACGGAGGGATGAAATAGTTTTGAGAGACATGATAACTGTCAATCCAGTCTTGCGTATAAAGTGAGAGAGAGAGCGAATCTTGGCCTCTCATCTAGCTTTGTGCTCATACAAAACAGAGAATGTTCCGAGATAATTCAAGAACAGGGCGGATCAAATCATTTTCGAAAACGAAAAATTTAGTTGTTGGACTGACGAATGGCGTTGCTCTCGAGATTTTTCTCAGGTGCACTGTTGACTGACTCGATCGGAACCTATTGAGTGTATCGGGTGACACTATTTTTCGGTCATCATCCGACGGTGATCATCCGATCTAGTGCCAGTTCTACGCACTCGAATCCCATCGAGTAACCGTCTCACTCACTTCATTCTACACGCTCTCTCGCCGGTCCAGACAGAACGAGAGAGCACGTGAAAGCTAGAGACTCAGGAGGAGGCGCCCAAGTGGGAATCGGACCTGTTTTATCCTTGGGTGCCTCCCCCTACGCTAAAGTAACTTTACAAGTTGGATAGCACTAGTTGGATTCAGGGCAATTTATAATTGACTTTAGCGTAGGGGGGGGGCATCCAAGAATAAAACAGAGCTGATTCCCACTTGGGCGCCTCCACCTGAGGAATTAGACGATTGCTCGTCGATGAGATCTGCTGCCTCTGAAGATGTGCTTCTTAGGATCCTTCACTGCGTACCCCATCCGTTTCGGAACGATTAGGGAACGTCCTTTGTCCCAATGACTCCGGAAAGAACGATTTAAGTAATTATGAGTCAGGCGTTTGACAGTGCTTACTTCCGCTTTCGAATCCATTACTGTTGTCCGTTGAGGTCTTCAAACGAAGGTCGTTTCGGCACTTCTTCAATATTTGGCCCACCCCGTACCCTATAATTTCTCATTTCCTCTCCATCGCAGAAGGGTTGTGTGACCGAAAATCAGTTAGAAACACCTAGAAATGAGTGGGGTAGGGGCGGAAGGGGGGGGGGGGGTCAAATATCGAAGAAGTTCCGTCGTTTTATGTCCTAGAAAGCTAGTTAAAATAGCTTTTCATTGATCCGAGCTGTAACAAATTAAGAAAGCAGCTAAATAAATTGGTAGAACGTGTATTCGAGTTTTCGATTTGTTAGTTTAAAACCTAAGCCTTTACCGACGTTGCAAATAGCTTATTGAGAATAAAGATAATGAGCGAATACGACGTTTTTCACAAGTTTCCTTATTTCGAAAACAGAAATATATGGGGGGGGGGGGGTGACAAAACGGCAACGACATAACGGCAAGCGACAAAACGGCAACGGATCATAACTCAATGGGGAGTTGTCCTAGAACATCGGGAGTGGTCTGTATCTTATCAGTGTATTTTCCCCGTTATTATCAATAACATGATCTTTGATCTTTTGGGAGTCGACGACAAAACGGCAACGAGCCATAACACCACTCAGAATCATCCCACAGCTCTCGGATCGGCACCAATCGATAGCTAATGATCTGATCTATCCATTCTACATCTGATCTTTGATCTTTGGTCAACTGACGACAAAACGGCAACGAGCCATAACATCACTCAAAATCATCCCACAGCTCTCGGATCGGTACCAATCGATAGCTAATGATCTGATCTATCCATTCTACATCTGATCTTTGATCTTTGGTCAACTGACGACAAAACGGCAACGAGCCATAACATCACTCAAAATCATCCCACAGCTCTCGGATCGGTATCAATCGATTGCTAATGATCTGATCTACCCATTCTACATCTGATCTTTAATCTTTGGTGATTGGCAAGACAGCTGCGCACAAGACATTTCCAGCATGTCTTCAATTCTTCTCATTTCGAAGCCGGAACTGCAAATAATGCCTGCTGAAAGTGTTTCCCTCGAGATAGGAAATAGATTGTTGGGCAATTAATCAGCCACATCACAAAAGGCTTTTCGAGGTGAAAAGGGCGTCCCGTGATTTCTCCTCTAATTGAGGTCAGCGAATCAGATTCTTCCTCTTTTAGCGTGCTCCCTCGTCGTCTGAGACAGTGAGGGAGTGTGTTGCATGAGGAGCGGGTCCTTGTGCCAGCATTGCTTCAGCTCACCCCTATATAGGGCAGGGCTCCGTCTGGAAAATCACAAGCGATGAAGTTCGTCTTCGCTCTTCTCCTGCTCCCAGGCGGTTTGTTTCCAATTTTCGAAATTTCGCGTTTGGAAAGCTAAGCACACTTTGTTCTTTTCCATCACAGTCTCGATCGGGTATGCTGCGAGCTAGAGTACATAGACTAGAAGTCAGGAAGTGTCTTCCTTGTGTGTACTCTAGCTCGCAGCATATCAGACATTAGCCTAGAAGCAGGCTCTGTATTGATACTGGAATGTCTGGTCGTATCCAACTTTCTCCCATGTCGATTCTCCCAGGTCCATGGTCAGAAAAGTCATTCTCCTCCCTCTCATTCCTCGATTATGCAGTAAAAAAGCGGACGAAAGGCACAAATAGGGCATACGTGGTATTCGGGTACGCCTGATCCCCCCCCCCCACACACACACACACACACAATATCATTAGAGGCACAACGACCTGAATCAAGAACAAGAGTTGACGATTTCATAAATTTGAAGAAAAATCTCAAAAAAAATCGAGCTATTATGGGACAGTGAATATAACATTTCAAAACTTGACAGGCTACATTTTAGAGTGGAATGTTCAAATATATGTAGGGACCACAAGGGGTATAGCCGAAATGACCCTAACAATTCTCAAACTGCCCGCTGGGATCCAAATAAGATCATCCTTTTGGCCGTTTGTCGATAACTTATCTCATAATCGTACTGGAGCTCATAAAGTACGTGAAAAGGTGACAACGGAGCACGTTGCCTTATATTCGAGAACGTCAATTTCAGGAGATTGTCACGTAATAAAATATGACTATTTTATTTCGAAAACATCGTTAGGATCTTATTTATCACATGTAAAAATTGCAAATCGTTTCATAAAACGGTTGCCGAGATATGGGCTTAAGTATAGATGCAGCCTACATGCAGCCTGGCTCAACCGATCGAGATGGTTCAAAATGAAGTTGATCATGATGATCAGCACCCTCGAAAACCCCTTTAGGCAAACTATCGAAAATTTGATGTGCCAAGGTTTGTCCGACTCTTACGCGAACGGGCTCATAACGTGAAAGGCTCAAAAAGCGAGACGAGAGAAAGAGAGGCGGAGCCTAGTTCTCCATTGTCTTTTCAATTCTCAAAACGATCGGGTAGGGCTTCACCAGACTTTAGAGAGGATGAAAGCGAGTTTTCTCGTAGGCGCGGCGCTCTCTAGTCACGCCGGGTGAGAGACGGGGAAGAGAGTGGAGGGAGAGGGAGGAGAGGAAGCGGTGAGAGTCGCGAGCAATGCTCGCTTCGAATTCGAAGAGGCACAGTCGTCATTCGCAACCAAATGACTCGTTCAAAAATGAATTTGGAAGCTCTTGTCATCCTCTTTCGAATGAGCCTCCGTGACCCTGGAAAATCCTTCTCTAAGTAGGTCAGCATACGAGTTTTATAGTTTTATAAGCTCAGTCGCTCTGTAAAACTATTCTGACCTACTTAGGGCTGGATTTTCCAGGGTCACGGAGGCTCATTCGAAAGAGGATGAAAAGAGCTTCCAAATTCTTTTTTGATCGAGAGAGTTGGTTGCGAATGGAGACTGTGCTCCTCTTGTCTCGCTTTCGAGGGAGAAGTGTCAGAGAGCCGACTGGGCGGAGATTGTGGTCTCTATGTAAAACCAACTCTTTTTTCAACTCATAAAAGCAGGACCGGGGAAGAGGGGCGGGGCCAATTCCGACCTCTCCCCAGTCAAATCGCCAAAAATTTGGGCATAGCTTCGCCCCTTCTCGGTTAAGCCTCACCCCCCGTGAGGCAAGTCGAAGGGGGGGACGCAGCCGCTCTATCTCGTAGGCGCGCGCTCTCTGCACACGCCGGGTGAGAGAGACGCACAAAATGACGTCCAGACTCCGCCCTCCTTGCTCTCCTTTACCGTGCGTTCTCTCGTTTATGAAATTTTGCGCGCCGAGGGAGCACACGCGTAATTCTCAATGAAATCGCTCGTTCAAAAAAGAATCAGAAAGCTCTCACCGAGGGGAATCCAGCGGTTGGTCGACGAACTATGTCTGACACCTCTGAGTAGGTCAGAATACAGGTTTTATAGTGCAGATCGCTACTTCGCTCTACAAAACCTGTATTCTGACCTACTCAGATTAGTCAGCCACAGTTCGTTGACCAACCACTGGATTCCCCTCGGTGAGAGCTTTCTGATTCTTTTTTGAACGAGCGATTTCGTTGAGAATTACGCTTGTGCTCCTCCGATAACACTTTCTAGAGGAACTGCGTCGGAGTCAGTGGGCGGGGTTTGCGGGGCCTAAATATATGCTATATTTCTGTATTATTTTTTTCGGAAACTCAACAACTGAAGGATTTACCCACAAAAGCTGTGTGGATGTTCCTTGAATTGTTAACGAGACAACCCTTGGCACTTTCCGTATTCTTCCTATCCAAAATATGATACAACGTACTCAATAATTGTATTTCAACATGACGCCATACGATGCTCCATTATCAGTTTCATAAGCTGGTAACATAACGTCGAGAAAGCCGCGATCTGATTTTTTTTACTAAATTTAATAGAGTAGGGGTTATTTGACTACTTTCGAAACGAGCGATGAGCTGCTACGGGATTGACATCTTCTTTGTTCGACTCTTTTCGATGCACGACTAATTTTATGTGTAATTTCAATTTGCTTTTTGATTTTCTACTCGTCATCCCTAGTCGACACTAAACAATTTATAGGGCCAAAATTCCAAGACAGGGGGGAATAATTTATTCCTTCTGGGAGATCTCCATCACGTGGGGCTCCACTGATGTAGCCTCGCTTTTTTTCTAGCAGAAAAGAAATATGTGCATACTTTGCCATATATCGACAGCTATTCGCCCCAAGAATAGGAGGCTCACATTTCGGAAAGAAGTGCGTAAGTGAGGTATATTGCGGTTACATTCGTAACAACCAACGACGTTCGAAAACAAATCCAAAATCGCAAAAACAACAGCTATCGCGCTATCTGTTCGGATTATCTTGGTGTCCGCTCTGTCCCAATAGAAGCGGCGTTTCCGAAAGATTTTTTACAATTTCATAGAATTGAGGGATGTGAAATTCCGAATCTCCTCCGTTGACTTTTGAGTCTTCCTTGTAAGAGGGGTGATGCTTTATCAGTTCCAATTGACACTATCGTAACGCAGCAGCAAGCCACTAGAATATTTCGAAAAATGCTTACTCATCATCAACGGCCACTATAATAACGTAATTCCTTTGCAATTTCGAAACTTGCTTATCAGAATAGCTTATCAGCTTATCAGGATATAAAGCTTTCCAAGAAATCCACATGCCTTGATCTCTCTCATGAATTGAAACGTACTTTTATATTTGAATCCTCTTTTGTCTGACTTATTTTCTACCAAACTTTTATCAATGATAACATTTTTTATTCATTATATTTGTTCACATCAGTGATTCAAGGACGAGATTCCGGCTTGAGAATGGCTCACAACAAGGCGGTTCAGATAATTAAGGTAGGATGTTTGGATATTGTGTAGGACTAATACTTTACATATTAATCTAATTGCAGAAGGACGGCGATGTATACGTCCTCGACGATGCGCTGTTAAAATTATTTAAACCATACAACATAGAGAACAAAAAGGTCAGACGTATTTCCAGTCTGGATAAAATCAAAAATTAGTCAACGTAAGATAAATGACTAATGAGTTCCAGGTGGCAGTTCTGACAGTGGTGGGTGCTTTCCGTAAGGGGAAGAGCTTCTTTCTGAGTAATATCGTGCGGTATTTGAAATGCAGACAAGGTAATGAGGAAGGAACTACACGACAACAAATATTGATAAATGATGCTCTTGAGACGGTAGTGACTGGATGGATCCGAATGCAAAAGTGACCGGATTTGCATGGAAACAATCAGAGGATTCAGTGACCGAAGGCATTCTCATATGGCCAGAACCATTCTTTGTCATGAATGCAAATGGCGAAGAGGTTTGATTTTTCCTCACATTTGTAAACCTTTTTTCTACTTTACCTAAGAATTATGAAGTATTTTTTTATTTTTCGAAATAACAACATATATTAAATACGCAGATTGCTATTCTCTTGATGGATACGGAGGGCGCGTTCGACCACAAGTCCACAACTGCACAATGTGCGACAGTGTTCGCACTCTCCGCTCTGCTCTCGTCCCTCCTCGTATGTTTGCATTCAATGCAAATAATCTCATAAAGATGCGACTCATTAACGTTGATACATTCAGGTGTACAATGTGTCACAAGACGTGCAAGAGGATACACTTAACCACTTACAGGTTTGCAAACAACATAATAATCGTCAAAAATATGGGCTCTGTCTGGTTTGGGGGGACATATCGTCGGTTTGGGGGGGGGACATATCGAGCTTTTCGGCTTAAAACGTTGGGGATGAATCGTAAGGAGATCAATAATTGGCCGAGCAATATGCACATACTATTATATATAGTGTTCACCCCAAGCATCTGAACTTTTGCGAGATACCAATCTCGGTGAAATAAGCAGATAAGGAATGAATGAAGCCTCTAATACTGTCCTCATCATAACTACTATCCCCCTCGACTAGCACAACCGATTCGGTCCCTTCCTCGACGTCCACAACCACAAATACCATCCCACTCGACTGCTTCAACGCACCAAGGTGGCACAATGTAAACGACGGATAAACAGTAAAATTCATTTTAAAGCAATTTTTGGACCTTTTGCAATTTTAGGGACGTTAGATTTGGGGGGGACATATTGTCGGTTTGAGGGGACGTATCGTTGGGTTTGGGGACATATCGTCGGTTTGGGGGGACATATGTCCCCCAAAACCAACACTGTCCCCCCCAAACCAGACAGACCCAAAATATGTTCAACAATAAAGATATAATTTTGAGAAAAATTCTCTCACGGAACTACTGTTATTCATTAGAGCCTTTATGATGCATGTATGAACACGAGTAAACGAGTATGCCATTCGTCCAAGTGTGTGCAATCATTTATTACTAAAGGAATATACTCTCCAAAACAGTACAATTTCATTTCAGTTCTTTGCTTCCTATGGAAGCTACGCGCTTGCCAAACACGAAAGCAGTTCCCCTTTCCAGGTTTGTTTTTCATTTACACTATTCTGAACATTTGTTTAGTTCAACTTCACATACGTTTTCAGTCCCTTCTATTCCTCATTCGAGACTGGCAAAATGGAGATGAGTACGGTTTTGCAGCAGGAAGAAGACTTCTCGAGAATAAACTCAAGGTAATTTTAATGTTTTTCTGAATTTTGCATTTATTTATATTCCAATCATTATTTTAGTCCCCCACGAATGAATCCATGCAGAACTTACGCAAAGAACTCAGAAGGTACCTGCGGTTGGAATTCCAAACTTACGAAACATTTTAATTGTAGAAGTTTTCCTGAAATGAACTGTGCCCTTCTTCCTCATCCTGGAAACAAAATCACCAGAGGATCGGAGGGCAAGATCTTGGTTAAAGGTTTGCACTTTTCCGTATTTTACTTCACCGTTACCTATCTTTAGGGACCACAAGGGGTTTAGCCGAAATGAAGCTCTGCCACACTAACTATGATCAAACTGACCGCTGGGGTCCAAATAAGATCATGCTTTTGGCCGTTTATTGATAGCTTTTCTCAGAATCACACTTGTAGACAATTTTCGTGTCTTTGTGGTGTGAGGCAAAGGCAAAGAGGTGATAATAAAATATATTTATTTACTTTAATTTACAAGGGAAACACGAAGTAAATGGTAGATCACAAGAAAGGAATGGGGTTGTTTACGTGACTATTGATTGGTTGGAAAAAGATTGAGAAAGATTGAAGTACCTTTATGAGGTCTTGAATCCTTGGATACCCGACGCCTTGTGGAGGTCGTCAGTGAGTGGATGGGAGGAGTGCTGTTGATGATACCCGAACGACTCGCGGAATCGTCCTGAGTGATGAAATGATGATAATGGGAAAAGGTGGATGGAACGAGTGAAAGGTGTGACCGCACGCAAGTAAAGCAATGCAATGATGATGAGAATTAGGCAAGTGAGCCTAGTGAATGGTTGAAGAAGAAAAAGAAAGCGACGTAAAAGCGACGTGAGCTTCGCCGAGTTTTTCTTTCCCCAAAAAAGAAAAATCATCGCGAGTCGCGGCCGTTTTTATGACGCTCATGAAGGCGGAACATATTGGAATGGCTTCGAGGAACGCGGGAAAGTTCAAATAAATAGAAGGGAAGAAAAAGGGGCCGAGAGGCCGCGGCGAACTTGGCTACAGTATGACTGCGTTATGGAGAGTGAATCGTAAAATGAATATATATTTTTTTTGGAATGATTATTTATTTTGATTATTTTATGAATGAATTGTAGTAGCGAAGTGACATTTCGCTATACCGAAAGAGAAAGAAGGAAAGTGTTCTGATTGTTGTGTGATGAATGAATGAGACTAATTGGTCGAGCTTTATGAAGCTAGAGTAGCAAAGTGGAAAACGTAAAACAGTCAACGAACTAGAACAAGTTAGCACGAAAAACGATTAGGTGACAACAGGTGGTACAAACATATGCCAATATGGCCGAAATACTAATAGTGGTAACTCCAGGCACCAATCGGGGTGGTCGATTTCTTCATTGCCTGTTAGGGCTGGAGGTCGGGGTTGCGAGGGCAGAAGAACTGCATGTGGCGGAGACCACGACCGAGCTCGTCCGAGCATTTGCGTGTGCAGATTTCGGGTTCGCATGAGGCGCTATGGGTGGGACCGATGTGACGGAAACATCTATGGCACTGGATGGGTGACATGAGGGAGATACGGGTGGAGACACTGGTGACAATGGTGCAATTGCGAGAGAGATGACAGACAGATGAACAGAAAGTGCATTTGACGGTCTGAGAATTGTGGGACGTCTTGAAATTGGGAGTAGTGCGAGGCACAATTGGAGATCGACTACGATCTCTTGTGTGACTGGGACGGTCAATTGAATTGGGGGTACGATACTGAGAGCGAGGGGCAATGATAACTTGGGGAGTTCTGGGGGTAGATACCGACTGGGTAATGGGAGAAGGCTGGGAGATCTTGGTCAGAATGGCAGATAGAGTGAGCGTCATGGATCCAAGGTCGTCTTTGATAGCCTTGAGCTCATTGGAGACGAGTGCTCTGAGATCACTGACGTCCTCCTTGACATCGTTGATCTCTTGAGTGAGGTGAGTGTACATCGACTCGATGTAATCCTGAGGATAAATGATAAGTGATTTGATATGAAATTGAGATACTATTGATTCGTCATAAGATTTTGATAATGGCAGTGATTATGAAAGGATGACTAGATTGGTTTGGAGAATATGAAAAATCATGTGCAATGATTACCCTAGTGGTGAAGTCATCCTGGTAGGAAACGGCGAGAAGCTCGGCTTCCTCGTCCATCTTGCTTTCCTCTGCGTTCGCGAGAGGCTGAATGGGATTGATGAAATGAGAGAATGATTGAAAGATAAATGATTTGATAATTACAGTGTGAATTCACAGTGGACACCTCGGGGGGGGGAATGGGAAATGGGAAAGGGAGATGAATCCTAGTGACTTCGGCGTGCGTTCTTTGATCGAGTGACCATTGGATGAGATGTTTGTGCTACAGGGCCCACCGGGTGTGACTCTTCAGATGAATGAATTTCAAGTGGAATAAGGAAGTTGAGTGGTCTCTTAATGATTCTGCCAGCAAGTGAGCGCAGGGTCGCAGAGGAATCTGTGAGAGTGAGGATTTTTGCCATTTTCCACGCTGATCTCGGGGTGTTACCACTCTCATCCATGACTAAGACAATGGAACCGATTTTGGGGGTGGAACTGGATGATCGGTTTGACTGGAGAGTGTCTGAAGACTTATTGAACGAATCTCTGAGGGTAGCGAGGTACTCAGTATGCCACTTTTGCCAGAATGAATCAACGATATTGATTGATCTTTTCAGCAATTTGACTGCATTCTCCCTACTCGAATTCTCTTCTTCTGGAGGGATGTAGTCCTCCTTATTAGTGAGGGAGAGTGAGCATCCTAGGAATGACTGGGGCATAATGAGATCAATTGGTCTTAGACTAGGTCCATGGAATGAATGAATATCGTCTGATGAAACGTAAGTGAGGGGTCGAGAATTGAGAAGTGCCTCGATTTCACAAGTGATGGTTTCGAATTCGTCCCTATCAAGTTTCCTCTTTCCGATAGATCGAGAGAAAGAATCCTTGATTATTTTAATGAGTCTCTCATAGATGCCACCCTTCCATGGAGAATGTGCTGTGGTGAAAGACCAGGTGATTCCTAGAGATGAGAAGAGAGTATTGATGTCGGGGCTGATCTCTGATTTGCACAGTAGTGTACTGGCTAGTCTGAAAGTCGTGGCCTTATCAGAGGTGACTCTCTGGGGTGTGCCTCTACGTGAACAGAATCGACGGAATGCTAGAATGAATGCAGACGGAAGTAGTGAATCGACAACTTCCAAGTGGGTAAGTCTGGTGGAAAAACAAGTGATAACTACTATCCAGACTTTTGAATCGCCTTTCAAGTGGAATGGGCCTGCATAATCGATTCCGCAATGTGCGAATGGGAGACTTTGAGTGACTCTATCAGTTGGGAGTGGTGGAGTCTGAGGGTAAGTGAATGGCAGGTTGTTCGTTCTCCTGCATGGGACACATTGTCTGAGAGTTGATTTGGCGAGTGGTCTAGCTCGAGGAATCAAGAACTTACTCTTGAGTGTATTGAGGACTACGTCTACACCAGCATGGGTGGAAGAGTGAATGTCCCTAATGAGAAGTCGAGCTAGAGTGCTATCAGGAGAATTGGGGATGAAGATGGGGGATTTGAATTCCTCATGTTGATTCGAGTTAGCAACTCGAGTGCTGACTCTTAACAATCCAGTGGATGGATCATTGATTAGAGACATCTTCTTGATGACTGAGTCACTGAGCGATTGCTGACTGAAAAAAATGAGGCGATTGAAAGCGAATCTCTTCTCCCGTGCATCCAGAGTAGATGCAGTGGGTTGGGGGAGGTGACTCAGTTTCTCGAGAATGCTTGCATTACTGGTCTTATGTGCGCATCGGGCGATGAATCTATAAATTAGCGCTGTCACATTGATAGCCCTTTTGAGGCTCGAATGGCGAGGGAGATTGATGGGAGACTCTGGTGGTGTCACAATCACCTGAGCGCTGATCACTACTGGGAATGGATCGATATCCGGGTACTGAAGTTCGGATAGATTCGTGTCAGGCCATTCAGAAGGATTGGATGATAACCACGGAGGGCCAATCCACCATTGATGCGAAGGATCGTTCATGTCTGATGAGGAAAGGCCACGAGTTGCATGGTCGGCAGGGTTCTCTTCGCCTCTGACATGTCTCGGTGAGTGGTAAGAGAGAAGATTATCAGACGTAAGGGCGTCTCTGATCGAATGAATGAGCTTGACTCTATTGGAAACGAATACACCGACTGGCTTGTTGAACCCAGGTCTACACCAGTGAAGTGTCACAGCTGAATCCGAGAAAGAGTATACATGGATTTGCTTTGTGGGAAAAACTTTTCGGATAGTCTCCACCGTGAACTGAAGCAAATTGTGTGCCATGGCAAGTGAATCAAGTTCCATCTTGGGTATGGTGGACTTGGAGTTGATGGGGGCTAGCCTAGTTTTGTAAATGATAATTGTAGGTTTTTGACCAGACACGTAACTATAGACCGAGGCTGCCATTGCTGATTTTGAAGCATCGCAGAATGCAACTAGAGTGATGTCATTTGATTCAGAGATATGCGTAAATCGATCAATTGGGAGTGAGAACTGTTCGAGGTCTGAAATCTGATTGTGGAAGGATTCCCTAGTGCTCTCGTCGACTGGTTCATCCCATTTGATTGGACTGTTCCATAGACCTTGGACTGTGAGTCGAGGAGGGAGAAGGAGTGGGTTGAGAAGCCCGAGTGGATCGTATGAACTCGATACGGTACTGAGCATGGATCTCTTCGACTCTTTTTCTCTCTTGGTAGAGACGGGAATATTGATAGAGAGAGAATCTTCCTCAGTGTTCCAAATGAGACCGAGAAGTTTCTGGTTACTATCCTTTGATTGATCGGAATCTGGCACACACGACATGAATGAGGATGAATTGGATGAGTAATCTCTAAGGTTCATGGACATCGATTGGAACAGGTGTTTCGACTGTGTGTACATGAGGGAAGATGGGTTGTCAGCAGTGATGATGATGTTGTCTACGTAAAGATTGGAAACAAGTTGATGGACTAAGTGGGGGTCGCATTTCTTGCCCTCGTGCTGGATGTGATGGTTGATTACCTTGTTAAGAAGGCACGGGCTCTGGTTGACACCGAAAGGCGTTACGCAAAAGCGTAGGACAAGAATGTTGTTGGGGGAGACAGGCTTGTCGATGTCTTTCAGCCATAGGAATCTGAGCATATTTCTCTGTGAAGGACACAGTTTCACTTGCAGGAATGCTTTCTCAACGTCGGCAACGATGAGAAATGGCCTGAGTCTGGCACGAATGATGAGGGACGGGATCATTTCCAGGTCACTTGGTCCAGGGTAGATCATGTCGTTGAGTGATGGTTTGTTTTTGAGATGGGCTGAAGCATCATAGACTATGCGCAGTGGAGTGGTTGGTTTGTCTGGTCGAAGGACTGCTTGATGAGCAAGATAGTGTATGATACCACTAGTGTCAGATGGGTCGACTGCTTCTACTTGCCCTAATGAAATCTGGCCTTGGATTACAGAATCGTAAAAGAGCAGCAGGTTTCTGTCAGTGGACAGATTGCGCTGTGTGGAGGAAAGACGGGAGACTGCCAGATTGTAATTATCTGGCAATGTATCCTTGGCATCAGGCTTCATGGCATACTGAACATAGTATCCGTCATCGTGAGACTGGACGGTGTCGTTGAAATGTTTCGTCACTAATTCGTCAGCCAGTTTTCGCTCCTCCTTCTCTGTGGTCTCGTATATGCGCGAGATCGGATCCACAGAAAGGAAACGCTCAGCTAATTGATCTACTGAATGATTGACCGTGGTGACTGAGGCGACTGTGAGTGAAGGAGTGACTTGGTGATCAGAGGGGTTTGTTGGGGGAAGACCCTGACTCTGATTTGTAGGAGCTGCCTTATTCTTCTTGGTCGGAAGTGGTGGCGTCAGGTTCTCGGAACCGGCGACGAGGGGACCGATTACAGATTGGATCAAGCGGTATCTTCCAGGAAGTGTCGTCGATGTTGAGTTCTCCAGTAACTTGAGTGTGTCTCCGACACCGAGAAGTAAATCGGGACTAACAGTCGATTGAGTGAAATGAACTGGGATGGTAGTGAGAGTTGTCCTGATTACATCTAAATCAGCTTCAGACAATGGCTGATGATGTATCGAGTGAGTGATGGTGTCAGTATCATGAACAATAGCTTTGATGACTTCCCTACCATGGTCAGTGATGAGCTCAAATTGTACTATTTCGTGGCTAGAGGGAAGGAAATTCTGATCCGCAATCATTACTCCTGTGATGGAAGCATGTAACTGGTCGATTGGTTTGAGGTGAAGCTGATTGACTAGTCTTCGAGGGATGAGAGATACTTGTGCACCAGCATCTAGTACGTTCGCGTAGGAACTTCTGAGCGCGATCGTGTTTGCTAGCATGACGGGTGCTGTGAACAGTCTAGTGTTGAGCTGAATGCATGGACTAGTAGCTAATGAATGGACGCCAGACTGGTTAGGAGTAGATTGCTTTGTACACAGGGACTTGTGATGCTTTGCCTTGCACTGTGGACACGATTTGTAGCAGGCATCAGAAGAGTGGTTGGGAGAGAAGCAAGAAAAGCAGAGTGATTTGTTCTTGAGAATCTCTTTCTTCTCCCTAATTGAAGTGACACGAGCGCATTCTCCACTGTACTGATGTGTGCCACAGAAAAGACACAGTGGAATCTTCCTAGAGTGGTTGGGTGTGGATGAGGAGTGGGAGGCAGGCGACTTAGTGTGAGGCGCTGTCGACGCGTGCGCCTTGGAAGGCAGCGAGCCATTATTGTACTGTGAGTTGACAACAGAGTTTGAACGCTGAGAAGTGAAAGCGCTGATCATGACTGAATCCTCTCGCTCTTCGCGCAATTTATCCTCAATTAGTTCGAGAGCGGACACAAGTGAATCAGGTTTTTTACGAGTTACAAGCGTAATAAACTTGGGATGGATGCTTTCAGCAAGTTGTTGTTGCATACAAAGAGCATTGATACCCGAGTCTCCATGAATGGAGTGAGCTATGTTGATCATGGCACGGACAGCTGACAGTTGGTCGTCTACTCGGGATGATTTGGCTCTAATGGAACGAAGTGATTGCATTAGACGAGCTTGAGTGAGGTCGTATCGATCGTATTCTGATTCTAGTCTAGTGAGCATTTTGGTGAGGAAGCTAGGCTGAACGGGGAGTGATGCGATTAGAGAGTGCGCTTCTCCTTTCAGATTAGAGCGAATGTGGAAAATCTTTTCTACTTCTGACAAGTGTGGCTGGTTGATAATGAGGGACTCAATCTGATACTTGAAGGCGGACCATCGAGTAATATCACTGCCGTCGAAAGTCTCGAGTCTGATGGGTGGAAGTGAGAGGCTAGGCCTATGCGACACTGAATCGAGTGGGGGAGGTGATTCCGTCGATGACGAAATAATTGCATTGGGTGATGAAATATGAGTGAGAGTTGATTCCCGAGTGCCGGTTGCTGGCGGGAAGGGAACAGCAGTAAGTGAACGGCTGTCGATGATACTACTATTTCCCCCCTGGCTGACATGCGCGGGATGAGACTGAGTGACAGGGGAGGGAGGGGATGATTGCTCGGTGAATGCGTTTTGATTGGGCGTAGGTGCGAAAGACTGAGGGGAAGGCTGATTGAGAGATGCGCCCTGATCAACGAAATTTCCTAGCATCGACACTGCGCGAACGCGTCGTATCGATCTAGTGAGGGTATTTTCGTATTTCGACTCTTTACTTTTGAGAAAAGAAGCCAAACTGACTGCGCCCATCGGAAGACCGCTCGATCCATGCTCGGCCTTCTTTACTTGGTCGTAATGGTTCTTCTCCTTTCCAGCTTTCTCATTGTCCTCGATCTTCTTGGCCATTTCTTCGATTCTCGCTTCGATCGACTCGGCGATTCCTGCATAACTGGTGATGATTTCTTCGGCGTCACCAATGGTAGTGACCATGTCGGAGCTCAGTGACTGGATATCGTTTAGACTCGAAATCTGGGGCAGTCTCGATGTTTCGAGATTAATTTTGTCGAAAAGTGGCTTGAGCTCATCGAGAAGGGAATAGAGTTTGTCGTAGTCATTAGTGAAATCTGACACGAAAACGTCACCCATTTTGCGAGAGCGGCGGGTGCTGACAGAGGAAGGGATTGCAAAATCAATTGTGATTGGTTTGGGAATGCTTCTGAGCGAAAATGGAGTGACTGGTGGTAGGATGCTTTTGGGCCACGCGGGACTTGATAATTATGGCTAGGATTGTTTAAAAAAGCCGATGCACCATGTAGACAATTTTCGTGTCTTTGTGGTGTGAGGCAAAGGCAAAGGGGTGATAATAAAATATATTTATTTACTTTAATTTACAAGGGAAACACGAAGTAAATGGTAGATCACAAGAAAGGAATGGGGTTGTTTACGTGACTATTGATTGGTTGGAAAAAGATTGAGAAAGATTGAAGTACCTTTATGAGGTCTTGAATCCTTGGATACCCGACGCCTTGTGGAGGTCGTCAGTGAGTGGATGGGAGGAGTGCTGTTGATGATACCCGAACGACTCGCGGAATCGTCCTGAGTGATGAAATGATGATAATGGGAAAAGGTGGATGGAACGAGTGAAAGGTGTGACCGCACGCAAGTAAAGCAATGCAATGATGATGAGAATTAGGCAAGTGAGCCTAGTGAATGGTTGAAGAAGAAAAAGAAAGCGACGTAAAAGCGACGTGAGCTTCGCCGAGTTTTTCTTTCCCCAAAAAAGAAAAATCATCGCGAGTCGCGGCCGTTTTTATGACGCTCATGAAGGCGGAACATATTGGAATGGCTTCGAGGAACGCGGGAAAGTTCAAATAAATAGAAGGGAAGAAAAAGGGGCCGAGAGGCCGCGGCGAACTTGGCTACAGTATGACTGCGTTATGGAGAGTGAATCGTAAAATGAATATATATTTTTTTTGGAATGATTATTTATTTTGATTATTTTATGAATGAATTGTAGTAGCGAAGTGACATTTCGCTATAACACTAGACCTCATAAAGTTCGAGAAAAAGGCGTCAACGGAGAGCGGTTGAAAAACGAGACCCGGGAGGGAGGGGTGGAGCCTATTATGACTCCGTCCCTAGCCAAATCACAAAAAATTTGGCCAGGGCTTCGCCTTTTCCCGGCTACGCCTCACCCGTGCGTGGAAAGGCGATGATGCATGCACTCGCGCTCTTTTGTGTGGGGCAACAGCTCTCTACACGCACCGGGGCAGAAAAGGGCGAGAGGAGGGGGAGGAGAGGAAGAGAGGAAGACGGCGATCAATTAGCACGGGCACCGACTGATTTATTAGGTTGATGCAAAAGTTTCTTTCTTTTTTTCTGAAAGGAACATTTTAGCTTCCCCAGTTCTTTCCATTTGACCAATCAACTAATGACTTTTCACTGTTGATACCGGCATTCGTCCACTCTATAACGGGCATTATGTTGATCTGATTTGATCGGCGAGAATAGGACAGCTTAATTGGGAAGTAATCGAACCAGGTCTATAATACCGACTTTTCAATCGCCCGAAGCTCCGAGGAGGAAAGTGCTGGGGCTAAATTTGACACGTTATTGTGGAGTACTATGTTTCGGTATGTAGTATGACACGACAAGAGTATTCTGCAACGAATATCATTTTTGAAACATTGGCCCAAATATAGAAATAGACTGTTTCAAAATTTTGGAATTTCAATTAATGAGCACTGTATTCTTGCGCGAAGATGAAGAGGGATAAATTGCGATTTATTCTGAAGTACCTTACTGTGTAAGCATGCATTCATAATTAGGAAAGTATTCGCCCAGCGGTTCATGAACTGCATTTTTTGAAACTATGTTTTTGAGACGGTGGAACACTTTTTGATGTCCGTTGTTTCCGACGCACATTCGAATGCGGATTTATTGTGTTCATCTGAAGAATCAACTCTTGTCCTAGCGCTGTTTTAATTTGCAGATCAAGTACATCACGATTATAAGAAAATCAGGACCCAAACAAAAAAAACGTTAAAAAATTTTTCCTATGTTTAGTTTTCCTATGTTTAGTTTCGAAAATTTACCAGCATCTTTATGCGATACGTAGATTGAAAGCAAACACACGAAAGCAATCTACTATCACGGCCATAACATATACTTTTTAGAAAATCGTGAACGCCTACGCACGCCAGCAGAAATTTGAAAAATAAAAAAGAAAGAAACTTTTGCATCAACCTGATACTTCGAATCACGGACCGGAAAATTAATATTTTTTTTCAATTTCCTTTGACCAACTTGTTTGAATGGTTGCTGGCTATCATATTTTCACTATTCAAACAGTGTATCATTATTTCACTGCTCACGCATCACAAAAAAACTGGGAAAACGATGGATCGCGTTATAAAGTTCGAATTTTCAACGCTACAACTGCAAAAACTGTATTTCGAATAGTGATCTATCGAAAGCACATGGGAAGAGCTTTCGAATTATTTTTTGATCAAGTGATTTGGTTAAGAATGAACGCTGTGATTACTCTGTCTTGCTTTCGAGGGGGCATCGTGTCAGAGGGATGTGGGCGGAGCTTGTGGTCCCTACCTATAGTGTCTATTCAATTAAGATTTCGGAACGATTTTCCTACGGTTCCGGATAGTGAAGAATGGGTCTTTAGCAGTCGCTCATAATATGTACCCTTTCATGGGCTATCCATATACTCGTTGAATTCCTATTCGCGGCTGTTTCTGAATAAATTAATGAACAATGATATTTCTTAGATATGGATCCGGAATTTCGAGATCAACTGCGACAAGTTATTCCTCACACGATTAACAACTTGCTCCGCGTGAAAGAGGTAGCAACTACGATATGATAACAACTTAACAACTTGCTTGATAATGTTATTTTGTAGATTGGAGGATGTTTGAAAGTTCGTGATCGAAAAAAAATTGAAAAAACAATATAAAAAACTACATAATTTTGCAGGAAATTCGAAGACACCAAAAAGATGGGCGATCTCCCCAAATACGTCGCCAACTTGAGAAAACAGATCGGAGTAAATTTCAAAGAATGATATTTTTCAATACTTGCAATGACTATGAAATAATATTGTTCACTAAAGGGTTTTTCTCGAGCGCTCGTCGCTCGAGCGGCCATTTCATTTCGCTCGCGAGCGATTTTGAATAGCAGAGCGATCCGTCAGAGAGGAATGAGAGGGGAGAAGGGAGGGATTGATTTGCCCCATCGCCCACCAATTTCGCTTGAGTTTCGTTGAACCATGAAATTATATTTAGTGAATGCGTAGGAATACTGTCACTGAAGCATACATGGAATTGGTGGGCGATGGGAGAAAATCAATCCCTCCCCTTCTCCCTCTCATTCCTCTCTGACAGATCGCTCGCGAGCGGTTATGCAAAATCGCTAGCGAGGGACGAGCGCTCGAAATGACAACACTACTATGAATCACTTACTGACGTTTGCTATTCAGGACATGTTTGTGGGAATCTTTCTAAGGAGCAATCAGCACTTAATCGAGGTAGTAACATTTGTGAAATAAAAATGTTCATGGCTCCAATTTCCAGATGGAACGTGAACGACTGGAGAGAGAAAAGGCGGAAGCAAAGCTAGAAGAAGCGAGGACTTTTACAAACGCGGAGATCGAACGAATTGCAGAGGAGATCAGGCAGCAGGTCCTATTGTATAAAGATTGTATCAATATTTAAATTTAATTTTTGAAATTTATTTCCAATCGTTGTTACTAATGAACACTTAAATTGTTTCAAGGTGGGTCGAGATTATGAAAGAACGCGATCTTCGGAGAGACAAATCGATGCTCTCAGAATGGAGGTAATGAAAACATTTGTATTTGCATGTTCATGCATATTTAGAATGAGCGGAGGGAGTGGGAACGAGAGAAGGAACGTCAGAAGGAGAAGGAGGAAAGGCTGAAGAGAGAACTGGAGATAGCACAAGCAGAGAAGGATAAGGATAAAGGAGGGCGAGTTTGAAATTATATCACGCGTATCACGAGTCAGTGGATGAAAAATAGACTCCCCGGGAACAATTTCAAAAAGTTTGTCCAGTCTACTCCATATAATTATGGGAGAACATCATAGGCACGATAAACTGAAATTTAATGGCCTTTGGTCTCAGAGCCGTCATTTAGGAAAATTCCGGTTTTGAGTCCGGTAATTATGTGTTTCAGCTCTAACATGAGCTACGGAAAAATATTTTCAGAAACTTTTCCGTTTTACGCTAAGCGATTGGATAACTGTCTGAAAAGTTGTGTTCGAAAAACCAATTTTTGGACTATAATAAAATCTATAATTATTTTCGGAGATACCGTTTCAAGCAATTTTGTTGCAGAATATGAAAATTAGAGTACATATCTATAAAATAAAAATAAAAATTGAGAAATTTAAGAATGTGTATTTTTGAAATTTTGTCCCGAATGTCGGAAAGTGTGATAGTATCGATATAAATTGGAAGAGTGCTGAACAGCAAAATATGAAATCGCTATATCTAATACATAATAAATTGTATGAAAGATAGATACGCAATATGGCACTGCGAAACTGAAAGTTTCACTGATTCTGAAAAATCGATTTTCTCCAACTCGATTTTTGCCAACTTTGGATGATATAAACTAAACACATTGCTTTAAATTCGGTTTTGATGATATTATTGTAAATATTGCTTAGTATTGAGGTTCGAAAATCTTAATTTACATATTTCTGCCAAAATATGCCTAAATGTTTGTAATTTTAATGGTTACTGAAAATTTTGAAATTTTAAAATATCATTTTTTTTTAGATTTTTAAAATAATGTGTTATATTTCGTTTTAACAATAGTTTCTGATCATTCTAAACGAGTCGCAATTTTCGAACCTCAATACTAAGCAATATTCACAATAATATCATCAAAACCGAATTTAAATCAATTTCGATACCATCGATCATGCGTTTTCGAGTGAATACAACTTCAGCTTTCGCAATCCGAGAACCTTTATTTATAAATTTTCTCATGCATATGGGTGTCTAGTTTAACTTTTACTTCGAGTTAGCCGTCTTAGATACAAACGTGTTTAGTTTATATTATCCAAATTTGGCAAAAATCGAGTTGTAAAAAATCGATTTTTCAGAATCATTGAAACTTTCAGTTTCGCAGTGCCATATTGCGTATCTATCTTTCATACAATGTATTATGTATTAGATATACCGATTTCATATTTTGCTGTTCAGTACTCTTCCAATTTATATCAATGCTATCACACCTTCCGACATTCGGGACAAAATTTCAAAAATACACATTCTTAAATTTCTCAATTTTTATTTTTATTTTATAGATATGTACTTTAACTTTCATATTCTGCAATAAAATTACTTGAAACGGTATCTCCGAAAATAATTATAGATTTTATTATAGTCCAAAAATTGTTTTTTCGAACACAACTTTTCAAACAGTTATCCAATCGCTTAGCGTAAAACGGAAAAGTTTCTGAAAATATTTTTCCGTAGCTCATCTTAGAGCTGAAACACATAATTACCGGACTCAAAACCGGAATTTTCCTAAATGACGGCTCTGAGACCAAAGGCCATGAAATTTCAGTTTATCGTGCCTATGATGTTCTCCCATAATTATATGGAGTATACTGGATGCACGTGATATATGTGATGGTGTTACAGAATCAATGAGGACTATAGTCATTAAAAATTGTTTTCAATGTTGCGCTTCCGAATTGTTTGAAAAACTTGATTCATTTGAGGTGTTCTATTCAATAATCACGGAACGAACTCACGGAAGAAGATGATTTATCGATATTCAAGATTTAATTTCATGAAACTACACAACTTGTTATATTATAGCTGCAATCTTTGTTATACGAGTTCATTATGTTTTTCTTCTCGATATAGATAATTCTCGGCGATATTTTGTGCAATACTTGTGACTATATTTTTCTACGATAAACATTTAAATTCTTCCCTCTCTTGTTTAATTATTGTTTACTTGTTTACTTATTGTCAATTCAATTCAATTCAATTCAATTCAAATATTTATTCCGTTTATGTAGGAGTATTCAAGATGTTATTTGTGAAATGGTATTTGTGAAAAAAAAACGGAGGTCCGTCGGTGTTGTCGAATCGGGTTTTTGCAGCAAGGGTATAGATAGGATGGGATGGGATCTCATTGATGTAGCCAATTATAGACAACGGATTTGGGAAAGGAAAGATGGGATGTGATAAGATGAGAGAACAGAAGGAATGATGTGGGAGAACAACAATATTAGTGGTAAGAGAATTCCAAAAGGAAATGGATCTAGATACGAGTGTGGAATACGAATTCGGAGGGATGAGGGGTAAGGTTATTCGAAAATGCATGAGGGTTATTTTCGATCTCCAATCAGGAAGATACTATTTTCACGAATTGAACAACTACAGTCGCGAGCATAAGTCACCGGACACTTTTGGAATGGGTTTGAAATTTTTAACCAGGAAAATGTCAATTCTGCTAGTTGGACGTTATGCACCAAATTGATCAGATATTTTTCTTTTTGATATTGGGGTATGACGCAATCGCACAGTCGTTGCGTAGTGATGACGCAATCAAAATGTACTTTTTCAAAACGGCATTATTCTTACATGGATTTTTTTCAGCTCTCCAAACTTTCTGAGGTTGGAGTCATGCTCGAGGCCTATCCAGAAAAATTTTTTTAGGTTGCTGCGCGACCGCACATTTTCTGCAGCTTTGCTGCAAAAACGAGGTCGAAAATTCAGATCTCGGCTCCTACTCAAGCAAGAGACTTTTTCAAGGCATCAAAATGATCGCCATCATGAGTCCAGATGATCCTGAGAATATGAAAACAAAATCTCGAAATTTGCCCTCAGGGCATAAAAAAAACCCTTTTTTGCATGGACATTTTTGGACATTCATAACTACATGGGAAATATAGGTAAAAGTATGATTTTTGCATAGGAACGTTGAAAATGTATTGAAGATCTGATTTCCAACTTTTTAGAGCGATTGGATATCTTTCCTGCCCGCGGCGAACGTGTTTCGGAGGTATATTGGTGTCGAGAAACACAATGTTTACCCCTATGAGCGAGGGAGTACAGGCGTAAACAAGGTGTTTCGGGCACTTTTTGGAGGTTCATAACTTTTCGGGAAATGCATATTAAAATCTGATTTTTGCTTAGTCATGTTTCTTCTGAGAGATTGCATGAAATAGACCCCCCCCCCATTTACAAACTGTTCAAAGTGCTTCAATCCGAACGCCCTTTTGGTGGTTGATGTATCTGAGGTCTAATAACTTTCAATTAAGTCGGTGGTGCCGTAAATTCAAAACTGCCTAAAATCCGGCTCTGGCCATTTCGAATATTCAAAAAAATATTTTTAAAAAATGTCCTGAAAAAATAATTATCCTAGTACCCGTGAGATTATTACAGATTCGAATTCTACGTCCTTTTATACCCCTCGAAAAGTTGAATTCGTAAAAATTGCGATCGTGATTTTTTAGATTTTTTGCTGTTTACATGCCAGATCGCGCGTTTTTTGAGACATCTTTAAGACATGTGTGATTGTACATACTGTTTACTGCCTCCAATTGAGTCCAAATTTGGCACAGAAGTCCTACTCGAGCGTATAAACGTGCCCAAATTCAAAATATGCAAAATGGCAAAATTTTTGAAATTTCGATTTTTTCGACCATTTTGACCGAAAAAATCGAAATTTCAAAATTTTTGCCATTTTTGCATATTTTGAATTTGGACACGTTTATATGTTCCATTACAACTTCTGAGCCAAATTTGCCCACTTTTGCGCATTCTATTACTGGTTTTACTAGTGTTTCATTAGGTTATTCTCGCGCGTGTTATTCCGTTCACCGCAATCTTCAGCGCTATAATTCATGCCATATGTTCAACATTATGGCAGTAATTATATTTTTATCAAGGACTAGGTGGCCCGTACGTATTGTCATAGTAGCCGCAGTAGGGATCTAGAGATTATTGTTCAAGTGGCCATTTCACTCCGGCGCGGGGCGCCGGGGTTGTTTCATATTTTCCGTCTTCCATCGATAACTCTTTTTTCTCGCGGAGCGCCGGGGGTACAGTTGGCATAAACATACAGTTGAAGAGACTTTGCATCGAGATTTCCGAAATAAGAAAATCGGAATTTAAGTTTTTGTCGTCGCCGTCGAAGAGATGATTTTTCTACTTTTATTATCCATCGCCTCCCGGCTGAACTTAAATGTCTTCTTTTATTTTCTCAGAAAATAAGTTACTAGGTAGACACTCGGACATTTTATGAAATTGCTGTTTCAAGGCAATTTCATAAAATGGTCCTCATATAATTGCTCATTCGATCCCTGGCGAGGAGCGGTCGACTCCGGCCCCTCTCGCCTAGTCTCCCTGAAGAATCCCTCCCAGTCGCTTGGACAACCTGGAGGGGCAACTTGTCCAACCAATGCTACCGCCGACGCTCAAAATTGGTAGCTACAACTGCCGAAGCCTATGCAAGAGTGATCGCCTTGTGGAGTTCGAGGAGTCCGTATGTGAAATTTCTTTTGATGTCATCGCCCTACAAGAAACTCGCCGGGCTGGATTCACCTCGATTACTCTAAGCAAAACCAATCATTTATTGCTTTCGTATGGTACAAGATCTCTCTATGGCACGGGCTTCCTAATTCACTCAAAATGGGCCAATTTTGCCGATTTCCATAATGCCAGCGACCGCCTCTCATACGTAGACATCGATAAAATGGGATTGAGAATTGTCTCAGTTTACCTCCCAACAAGTGCATCTCCCGACGTCGACTACGATGCCGTTTTGAATGATCTACAGATATTGTTAGACTCCCCCACAAGTCGTGTTCAGCTACCGGGCGTGGGGAGACGTCGAGTGATTATCTGTGGGGATTTCAACTGCAAGGTCGGATCAAAGCAAGATTCCCATGAGACGTGGATAGGAAGGCACGGATATCCAAACGCTCTAAAAAGTTGGAAATCATATATCTAGGACATGTGAGCATGACTAAGCAAAAATCTGATTTTAATATGCATTTCCCGAAAAGTTATGAACCTCCAAAAAGTGCCCATGTGAAAAAGTGTTTTTTTAATGCCCTGAGGGCAAATTATAAGATATTGTTTTCATATTCTCATAATCATCTGCATTAACGATGGCGATCATTTTGACGCTTTGAACGGGTCTCTAACTACTCTGGAAGCAGAGTTCAGAATTTTAGACCCCGTTTTTGCAGGACGGCTACAGCGAATGTGCGACTGAGCAGCAACTTCAAAAATTTATTCTGGTTAGGCCTCGGTCCTATCTCCAACGTCAGAAAGTTTGGCCAGCTGGAAAAAATCTCTGTAAGAATAATGCATGTTTGAAAAAGTGAAATTCGATTTCGTCATCATTATGCAATCTTAAAAAAATGTTTCTGGAACCGAAATATGTGTATCGTAATCCTCGATGAATTTGCTACATATCTGCAAAATTTCGGAATTAGATCTAATCTAGAACAAAAGTTATGGCAAAACTTCAAATCGTACGGATACTTTCCGGCGCGACTGTATGTAATTAAATAGTAATACATATTTTACAATGTGGAATTTCCAAGTATACAAATTAATATGGTATGCAAATAAGCTGATATAAATTAATATGATCAAATGGCTCAGAATTGATGAAGAGGTTTAGCAAAGTGATTTTAACCATTACTTTGTCGAATTATTTTCCGCATTAATTATTTTATATTTATTCAAATACTCTGCTCACATTCTGAGTTGATTCTGGAATATCTCCTCACTCTTCATAATTTAAAGAATAGGAGATGATCTGACACCTCGCCCTAGCGCACTCCAACGTACACCGGGATCACAGGGCAGAAAAACTCCGCATCTTCAAATCAGCAACTGTTGAGACCCTGTAGTAAATGCAAAATGCTCAGTCGGGCATGGCCTTCGGCGTACCCTAGCAAATCACATTCACAACCGGCCCACACCAGCTGCTAAGTCTCGGATCTATTCACGCACAAAGGATGTGACACACCAAGAGTGAGACAGAGCGCCGCACACATCAGGCACTCCGACGGACAGGCGCATGGCAGTCCGCTTTTAACACTCAAGGAAAAGAAAGAGAGAAAAGATAAATCAACTAGAGCACCGAACCCTGTGATACGCTCCAACTCACTTACTTTGTGAAACGAGATGAAACATGAATCCATTAATTGAAAAGAGGTCCAGATCGTATTATAAACGGAGACCCAAGTTGGCCAAACGGCCAGCTACGAGCCACAACCAACTTCAATCGACGAACACTTACAACTACTCGCCATCGACAAAGCAACAACAACTTATTTGAAAGTGGAAAAAAAGAAAGCTTGACGATTAACGGGGATACTAAGCGAGAGATAGTGTGTGGAAGGGAGAGAGCGGAAAAACACACTCAGCTGGAGGCGTCGCTACAGTATACACAACATACATTTGACGGATATTATTTTAATGTTTTATCAGAGGAAATCTGAGAGAACCGAGATACGTCCGTACAAGGATAAACTAACCAATGCTGAAAATGAACCCCCAGGGGATCACGAAAATCGACCTTAGGAAGCGGTATCTCTGACCCCTCATTTCCTGTAGCGCGCCTCGACGGTGAGGTCGGTTTTTGTAAAGAACGGCTTATCGGAGATCTCGTCGAGATAAGCATTTTTCATGTTGGAAGTGAAAGGCTAGCTCATCTGCGAAAAAAGTTACGGTGATTTGAATGTTCAAAATTGATGTCCCGAAAAAATGGTGTCCGATAACAATCCAATTTTCTTTTCATTCGATTCCTCGTGCGATTTTACCCCTGCGCGCATATTTATAGGAAAATAGAAGGTCTGGTATTCGACGAAATTTTCAAAAGAATATAGAGAAGTCGAGATTTTTTGGCCAAAAATTACGATTTTTTATTCTTACAATTTTTCTTTCACGTTTTGGTGAGGAGATATGTGCAAATTCGTTTTGTACGGGTCGAAATACGTCAGAAAAAATTAAACTCGGCTTATTCTGAGATTTTCGATTTTGGCCTCAAAAAGTGGGATTTTTCGATGATTTTGAGACCAAAAATCGATAATCTCAGAATAAGCCGAATTAATTTTTTTTCTGACGTATTTCGACCCGTACAAAACGAATTTGCACATATCTCCTCACCAAAACGTGAAAGAAAAATTGTAAGAATAAAAAATCGTAATTTTTGGCCAAAAAATCTCGACTTCTCTATAATCTTTTGAAAATTTCGTCGAATACCAGACCTTCGATTTTCCTATAAATATGCGCGCAGGGGTAAAATCGCACGAGGAATCAAATGAAAAGAAAATTGGATTGTTATCGGACACCATTTTTTCGGGACATCAATTTTGAACATTCAAATCACCGTAACTTTTTTGCAGATGAGCTAGCCCTTCACTTCCAACATGAAAAATGCTTATCTCGACGAGATCTTTCAGAATTACTATATATGTGCGGGGTTTCGATATGCCGTTCTCGATTTACAAAAATCGACCTCAATGTTGAGGCGCGCTACATGAAATGAGGGGTCAGAGATATCGCTTCCTAAGGTCGATTTTCGTGATCTACGTGAAAAGTACCCCTAGGGTCACATTTTCAGCATAGGTTAGTTTTTCCTTGAACTGACCCTATAGGGAGTAACTCGATTCTCTCAGAATTCCTCTGTTATAGTTTATTAGTTAGCTTCAGATCGAACTAGGGCCAACTGATTCTATGCGCTACCGTACTCCTGAGATCCCTTATGGCTCACTTCCCACGTATACAGTGTGATAGAAACGAGTAAGGAATATACAAAAGAATAACTTTATACGCACCGACCTTATTCCGGTGAAGAAACGAGAGAAACACAATGGAAGACGATACACACCACACAAAAAAGGCACAAAAACGAGAGAGGGATGAATATGAGATATAAGAGAGGGATGAATATGAGATATGATGGCAATACAGTAGTATGAGAGAGGGATGAATATGAGATATGATGCCAATACAATAGAGGGAATACAGTACCTAACTTATTAGAGAGGGAAGGGAAAACAGTAGAGGGAATACAGTACCTAACTTATTAGAGAGGGAAGGCAATACAGTAGAAGCAATACAGTACATAACTTATTAGAGAGGGAAGGCAATACAGTACCTAACTTATTCAAAGAAGGGAGAACATCATCCCGGGAACTTCCTCGAAGGAGGGACGGCCGATGATATTCTTCACTGCTTCGGGAGTACGGTGTGCCTCGTGCGCCTTAAATGTAAGTGTATTTTCAATTGATTTTTATAAATTGAATTGGGTGATGGCACAAATTGGATCCGGCATTTTGGAGCTCATCGTTTTGGAACATTTTTATTGGTTTTTCTTGGAGCTGGTCGTTTTGGAACTTTTTTTAATGTTTGCGATTTTTTAAAATTTTTCTTAAAACTCGTCTAAGCTTTTCAAATATTTTTGTATCATAAAAAAGCGAAAAGTTCCAAAAATAATGATCTCATACGGAAATTTACGAAATAAAAGTTACAACGTGTACCATCATCATTTAATGTACAGTATTTGATACTACACGATGTTATTTGACATGGATACTAAACGGTAAATCTTACCCTGAGGATTCGCTGGCTGGGGGGTCCAGGGGTCTGACCGAGAACACGCGAAATCCCGGGAGAGCACCCATGCAGACTCGCACCAAGTCATTTCCGAGAGGCTGGGTGAGAAGCGTGGGCGGAGGGGTGAGCTGAGATCGAGATTTGTTAATTAGCGGGCAGTCAGTAGAGCAATCTCTTTTCACATTAAATAATATATCTTTCATTAAAGGAGTGCTCCGGGGAATGAATGTTAGGGAGTCCCACCACAACAATTCTGCGCTCTCAAAGGGAAACTGTAGCGAATTTAGCCCGAGAAAGAGGCGAGTATGAAGTACAGCAAGTGAAACATAAAATAATCAGTCACGACCCTGCGCTATCAATGAACTTTGCGCGTATGTAAATAGCCTCAGAGGCATCTGTGGAACTTCGGACAAAGTGATTTCTGATCGGGTTAGTAGCGTCTACAATAACCACACTGTCATCATGGGTGACTGAACATTCCCCGGAGCACCCCTTTAAAAATAGCTTCACTTTCTCGTCCTTTCTCAACTCTTTAAATAAGCCATTAATTGACTGACGAGTGCGGCAGTGCAGGGGGTAGATGGAGATTCCCGGCGCGTGCCTCAACGACTTCGCCTTTTCGACTAACATGTCGACACTGAGGAGGTTCGAGGTGGAGCACTTCTGAAATCGTAATTAAATTTTTGATAGAATTATAATTAGTGTTCTTTTATTAGAATCCTATCGGAATGAATTACATCATTTTCATATATGTTTCACGTGAAATTTATATATGATCTATATAATGCGCGTGAAACATATATGAAAATGATGCAATTCATTCCAATAAGAGAACTCTAATTATAATGTTAGCAGAAAGTAATGTTTAGTGAACAAGGGAGTACAATTAATACATCATATGTTGAAAAATAACCTGGCACCAATCCTTGACACCAGTATCGGTGTCCATCCAGAGCGTCGTGACGTTCTGGCCGCCATGGCCATGTACAAGGAGGACGAGGTGCTTCTCGCGGTTCTCCTTCGTGATCAACTTCTCAACGGCGGCGTGGAGCTAAACATATAATTAGCACTCTTACCCATGGAAAATGTACGTGCTTTGTTCATAATTTTTATATTGATCCATTCTTTCTAAGCTTGACAAGTATTTGCCACATTATTTGGGTTTAGATTTTAAATTTGTTCAGGCAATCATATAGCTTATGCATTTTTATTACCTAGAGCCTAAGTGATCGCTTACATCATGTTTGCAACTCCAGAGGAAGACGGCGCCGTCGAATCGACCAGTGTACGAGTCCTAAATGAAGGTACTTCGGATAACCAACGGTTGAAGTTTCAGTAACATTTCCTCTTTAAACTCTAGAAAATCATAATAGAGAAGAAATAAATTTTATACTCACTCTATTCACATTGGCATCGGGTATAGCCATCCCTGTTGTGGAGATGGACGACGAAGGAGTGATGCAACTTTGGTCGTTTCACTGCCTTCATGAACTCCCACATGGTGTTCCATGCGTCCGGGATGCTGATCAGTTCTTGATTAGTCGGTATCTATAATAAAAAAATGTATTTAGGGCATTTTGAAGAAATTTAGAAATATCCAATCGTTATCGCTATGACAAAAACATATGCATTTCTGGTATTGGAAAATAGATTTTTCACGAATCGAGGACTACCTTATCTTATGATCAGACCTAAAACGCGTTAACTTTTTCTTACCTTAAATCTATGTAAATCCTATTCCCAAAATGGGAAATCTAGAAAATTATATAACCTTGTATCGTTTTTTTTTCTCTTTCTTTCCAAGTCCACCATGAGGGCGTGTTCAGAAGGTGTGAAAGTTACATAATTCCAGATAAACAACCATGAAGTCACAATTAAATGAGGAAAGGTATTTGTACCTTCTTTTTTTTCTCAGCCTCGATGAAGTCATTCAATCTCTGTAGATCCATCGTCAATGAAGAGCCGCGCCCGAGGAGTGAGAAGAGTGGAAATGAATGGAGAGAAGGAAGAGAAAGGAGATCCCTGTTCCCGTTTGACACGTGTGATAAACTTTGAATATGAACCGGCAGGAGACTATGTACAGTTATTCTCCCAATTAACTCTTATACTTGACCTTCCCCTTCTTGTTGTGTAAAGGCCCTGGCCTTGTACCCATAGTCAATTAGCATACGTGTAGACTAGACTATCCCCCGTTGTCTCGAGTTTCACTCTCGCCCTCCTCTCCCAGTACACCACCGATGATTGATGACAAGAGGATTTGGAAGGCTTTACGAACGCTCAATAAAATATGAATTATCGATTTTCTCATGCCCTGAGGCTCCTCAGCAGTTTTTAAGAGTCGATTCCGAAAACCCTTCGAGGTACCTTTCGGGTAAGCTTGTGATCGATGAAATTGAGAGGTGGTGGGTTCGTTCCCCCGCTGCCATAACCATTTTGCATTTCTTCGTTACCCTTTTAATTAATGTTTTTATTACAAAAACATTAATGTCAAAAACATGAACTCATGAACACGTTCGTAAAAACGCAGCAAGACAACAATGGGGCGCGAAAGGTTCATTGCACCATTTTCTATTTTTGTTTGTTTTTATGCACAAGTCACCTTCAGACCTTTGTGATCTTAATAAAAGAAGTACCCTTGAAAAGTATATCGTTGTTATACAAAAGATGTGCCAAAGAAAGGCAAAATAGTTACGGCAGCGGGGAACGAACCCGCAACCTCTTTATGTCAAGATCCCACGCTTACCACTACACCATCGATGATTGATGACCAATAGATGTGGAAGGCTTTACGAACGCTCAATAAAATATGAATTATCGATTTTCTCATGCCCTGAGGCTCCTCAGCAGTTTTGAAGAGTCGATTCCTAAAGCCTATCGGGGTACCTTTCGATCCCCCAGGGTCTCATTCCGAAACACCAACCTATCGCCGCGGCCATTCCTTGTAAGTACCCCAAGTTGACCAATGAGTGGAAAGGTCCATATGTAATCACTGAATGTCACAAATCATCAGCAATAGTTGAAAGTACGAAGGATAGCAATGACATAAAGAACGTGCAATATCAGTTTCTAAAACGAGTATCGAGCGAAGTCAGTAATCCCGAAGTGGAAACACTGAGAAATAGAAAAGAAATGAGATGCTCTATGATACAAGTAACGAACGAAACTGATTGCAGGACGATTTCGATGCGTCACCCGCTTCATCTCGATTTCGTCTGTGAGACATGCAAGGGACCATCGATTAGACAGAGGATCCTCTTCACCCGTACGAAACAGACTCAAGCGGCGGCAGGAATGGCCGGACTGATCCAACGTGTTCAGTACGGCAAATTGCCGATGACCGAGGAGGAGTTAATCGCTGCCTACAACGCCATGTGTTGCCATCGTGCGGTTGCTCTTGCTCAAGTCGAACCCGATATTCTCTACGAGGGAGAGACAGGTGGAGTACTCGAATCGATTCTAATCGGTTCCACAATCCGGAAGATCATACAAGAAGCCGTACGAAAGCTCAAGAGAGACATTATGCTCATCCCTGATGACTTCCTCCCTACTGCTGTCGAGTATGATGTCGATCTGCCATCTGATAGAGACAGATCACTCGTTGATCAACTCACAGAAGTGCGATCACTGATTCCCGGTCGTCTTCTAATCGTGATTGGACGCAGGATCGAGAATGCGGAATGGGCGTTAATTCGCGCTACTTTGATGGCGTGGAAATTTTCAAAGGAGAACTTGACGGAGAAAAAAGTTCTCCTTGCTGCCGTTTCTATTCTAGATGAACTAGCGACTTGAAATTTGGATACAGGGGTGGTTTTTTTATTCAGGAACGTGTGTACTTCGTTAGGAGCCACAATATTGAGTTTGAGCCGAGTTATTCAAAGTTCTCCCGAGTTCTCCTGCGATATCGAAGGAGAACTCGGGAGAACTTTGAATAACTCGGCTCATACTCAATATTGTGGTTATTCGGTTATTCGGTTGTGGTTACTCAATATATTGTGGTTATAAAGTTATTCTTTTTGTCAATTCCTTACTCGTTCCTATCACACTGTATACGTGGGAAGTGGGCCATAAGGGGTCTCAGGAGTACGGTAGCGCATAGAATCAGTTGTCCCTAGTACTATCTGAAGCTAACTAACCTACTGCGCTACGAGACACATTCTACTTTTCCGCTCGATATCGTTGACTATTATGAGAGCCGCGCGAGCGGATTTTAAGTAGTGAACACTAGGGCCAGTTTAGGGTCTCAGGAAGCAATTATGGCAACTTTTTCCAAGAGTGCTCTGGTATCATACTGGGGTGCCAGTGAAAACGTTGAAATCAGATTTCAACGGGAACGAGCTATACTTTTGCGGTTCCCTTGTGAGAAGGGGAAGGTCAAGTACAAGAGTGAATTGGGAGAATGACTGCACGTAGTCTCCTGCCAGTTCATATTCAAAGTTTATCACACGTGTCAAATGGGAACAGGGGTCTCCTTTCTCTTCCTTCTCTCCATTCATTTCCACTCCTCTCACTCCTCGGGCGCGGTTCTTCATTGACGATGGATCTACACCGATTGAATGACTTCATCGAGGCTGAGAAAAAAAAAAGAAGGTACAAATACCTTTCCTCATTTAATTGTGACTTCATGGTTGTTTATCTGGAATTATGTAACTTTCATACCTTCTGAACATGCACTCATGGTGGACAGAATTTAGTTCCGGCGCATCCGCGCGCGCCAGAGCGCTGATGTTTAAAAAATCGAAAGATTACGGTAGTATTTTCGCGTCAGCGCTCTGGCGCGCGCGGATGCGCATCGAAATGCTGATGACGCTGATGGATTTCCCTCATCGAGTACACCGTGTAGGATAACTCCAGAACATTCGTTCTCATATTCCATTTGGGTACGGTAGGACTTGGACCAATATCATGAACTGACTTTATTCGACTTTTCAGTGCTTGACCACGAATTTCTCAAAAGGTCTATTTTTAATTCTCCTTGTTTTCTCCCAATAGCTAGTGGTCAGTTAGTACTACAAGAATCAGAAATAAAAACGGTCCCAAACCACTCTACTGAAAGAGCTGTATTAAAAAATTTACGTAAAGTAGTCGATTTTTCGAATTTTCAGAAAGATTTGAGAACCGATAGGGATAAAACTTGGTAAACATAATCATATAAATATTCCGAATTTTTTGAGGTATCACTCGTTCCGATCGATAGCGAAATGACAAATTTCGAAAATTTACCTTTTTCGACTAAAGTGCCGCGCACTTCTCGGCGTGCCACCTAGAGCGCTAAATATGCCATGCCTGAGCTGTGCTCACTGAGTACTACACATATACACATTTAGGGCCAATTCAATTTTTCCAACTTTACCAAGCATATGTTCACTCACTCAGATAGTCTCTCTTAATTGTACTCCCTGTTCACTAAACATTACTTTCTGCTAGCATTATAATTAGAGTTCTCTTATTGGAATGAATTGCATCATTTTCATATATGTTTCACGCGCATTATATAGATCATATATAAATTTCACGTGAAACATATATCAATATGATGTAATTCATTCCGATAGGATTCTAATAAGAGAACACTAATTATAATTCTATCAAAAATTTAATTACGATTTCAGAAGTGCTCCACCTCGAACCTCCTCAGCGTCGACATGTTCGTCTTTTTCGAGACCTTTTTGACCAAATTGTGTGAAAACGTAGATTCATATATCACAGGTCTTCTGAGAGATCGCAGGTGGCGTTTGACAAAATGTTCAAAATACTTCGATCTCTTCGACATTACCATGGTTGATGTACCTGAAGATAAGAAACTTTCAGTTTAAGTTTCAGAGCCGTAAATTCAAAATTGCCTAAATGCCGGCTCTGGAATTTTCAAAACTTCAACATTCTGTATAATCGTTCAACGTTGAGGTACAGTGAACATAGACAGTTTAGAATCACTAGCTCGACGAGCTGAACATCTTTCGTGTTGATAACTTGGGAAAGGATAAAAATGTATTAGTGAAAAAAATTAAAATTCATTATTCCGAGTTGAATTTTCGATGAAATTTCAATGTCGTGAAAAGAAATGTTCCAACCAACCACGAGATTATTATAGATTCGAAATCTACGCCTTTTTCTACCTCGAATAAGCTTTTTCCTGCCAAATCGTGAATGGTATTCGTTCTCATTTTTCGCCTTGAATGTGCTAAATCTCAACTTTTCTCGTTATTTCCAAATTTTCGTTTGACTGTAACAACAATTTAGAGCCTCCAATCGCGTTCAAATTTGGACGAGGTGTCGTACTGGAGCATATAAAGGTATTCAATATCAAAATATGCCAAAATGCAAACTTTTTAAAATTTCGAGTTTTCGTTCAAAATGGTCGAAAACTCGAAATTTTAAAAAGTTTGCATTTTGGCATATTTTGATATTGAATACCTTTATATGCTCCAGTACGACACCTCATCCAAATTTGAACGCGATTGGAGGCTCTAAATTGTTGTTACAGTCAAACGAAAATTTGGAAATAACGAGAAAAGTTGAGATTTAGCACATTCAAGGCGAAAAATTAGAACGAATACCATTCACGACTGGGCAGAAAACAAGCTTATCCGGGGTAGAAATAGGCGTAGATTTCGAATCTATAATAATCTCGTGGTTGGTTGGGACATTTCTTTTCACGACATTGAAATTTCTTCGAAAATTCAACTCGAAAAAATTAATTTTAATTTTTCACTAATATATTTTTCTCCTTTCTCCAAGTTATCAACATGAAAGATGTTCAGCTCGTCGAGCTGGTAATTTTACACTGTTTATCTTCAATGTAGTTCAACGTTGAACGATTATACAAAATGTTGAATTTTTTTAAATTCCAGAGCCTGCTTTTAGGCAATTTTGAATTTACGGCTCTGAAACTTAAACTGAAAGTTTCTTATCTTCAGGTACATCAACCTTGGTAATGTCGAAGAGATCGAAGTATTTTGAACATTTTGTCAAACGCCACCTGCGATCTCTCAGAAGACCTGTGATATATGAATCTACGTTTTCACACAATTTGGTCAAAAAGGTCTCGAAAAAAATGTAAAAGTAAATTTCGCCATTTTACTCAAACTTGGTGCCAGCTACCTTTGTGTAGAATATTTTGTGAAATTCATTGTAGGTGCCCAAGAACAGAAAAGATAGTCCGTATGGAGCGTACTCCATCCAAAATTTCATTTCAAATTAACTTTTTCTTAGTTTTTAAGCAGTATTTGCACGTTTTAGTCGAAATATTGTCATTACCAACATGTTGGAACATAATGCGACACAGCCCACCTCTTTATGATTTTAATAAAAAATTTCGATTTTCAGACCCAAAAATTTCGATTTTTTTAAAATTTTTGAAATCTTCGATTTTATGGTCTAGAATGAGTGTCGAGGGCATTTGTAATTATTTTAGAGTGTATTAAGCGCAACGTGAGCATAAATACAAAACTTTTTGAATTTTTTTATTTTCAATGCTGTTCAGACAGGGGTAATTATGAGAAACTTCAAATATTGTTAAAAATATCCGATTTTCACATTTTAATGAAGTTATACAGGCTCAAATATCAATTATAAGTCAAAATTTCAAAGATTTTAAAATTTTTCAAAAAGTCGAAAATTTATGGGTCTGAAAATCGAAATTTTTATTCAAATCATAAAGAGGTGAGATGTGTTGCATTATGTTCCAACATGTTGGTAATGACAATATTTCGACGAAAATGTGCAAATACTTTTTGAAAACTAACAAAAAGGTAATTTGAAACGAAATTTTGGGTGGAGTACTCCCCATTCGGACTATCTTTTCGGTCCTTGGGCACCGAATATTTGCCGGTTTCACAACATATTCAGATTTCACGATGAATTTCACGTAATATATGTCAAATCTGGGATGAAGTTGGGCATTTAAGATGGGTAGCTGACACCATGTTTGGGTAAAAGGGCGAAATTGTTCATAATTTTACATTTTTTGCGCGAGCTTCTATACAAAATTGTGTGAAAACGTAGATTTATATATAACTTTTCACGCTCTTTCGAATGATGTATAACACGAGGTCCAATTCGCAAGTTTGAAATTATCGATTTTTGTAGATAAAAATTGAAATTTCGGCTCCTACTTCCGATGGAAAGAGTAATTGCCCCTAGGGATCATATTCTGAAAGTCTGAGTCCCGGGCGATCATTTTACCGGAGTTGTGCCACTATCAGCTGCGTTCACTGCGTTCTTATGGAGAACCCGTTTTAAGATCTCTCCTATAAAGGGTAGGGCTCGGTCTGGAAAATCTCAAGCGATGCAACTTCTCTTAGTTCTTCTCCTTCTTCCAGGCGGTTAGTTCATCTTTTTGAAATTATATTGCGAGTTAGACTACATAAAATGAAGACACTTCGTGACATAGAGAGCCTCTCTGGCAGTGTGATGTAGGACTTCCCTAACGGGCGAGGCGCGGCGAGTCGCCTCACGCCGCCTCAACTTGGATGCGGCCTAAATCACCTTGTATATTTTTTTTTGGGGGGGGGGGCAATTTTTGGCTGTGGGTTTCTCTCATCAGTGCGAATCAATCTGCGAAATCTGCTTACGATAATATTGATTTTGAGGGGGGGGGGGGTGACATTTGCCAAACCGACATTTGCCAAACGAGTCGCCGTTCCCTTGCAACTCGGCACAGGGACTTGGGAGTTGTTTCATTGTAACCAGTGTGTGCTCCCCTACAATTACATATATAAATCTTGTTAGCAGGCGATCATGAATTTTACTCGTCACCAACGACCAGGGGTTCATGGTCCAAAATTGAGCATTTTAGCAGAAAATCATGGTTATATAAACACCAAATGCCGTAACCAATCGATATCCATGTTCATGAGAGACATGATATACTGGGGTACTAGAATATCGATTGGTTGTGTATTGTGTATTTATCTAACCATTATTTTCTACTAAAATTCTCAATTTTGGACCATGAACCCCGGGTCGTTGGTGAAGTGTAAAACTCATGATCGCCTGCTAACAAGTTTTACAGATGCAATGAAACAACTCCCAAGTCCCTGTGTCGAATTGCAAGGGAACGGCGGCTCGTTTGGAAAATGTCACATTGGCAAATGTCACACTCCCGATTTTGAGCTATGTCCTGAGGGGTCATCATTCGAGTCTTTCTCCCCTCACCTGCCCTCATTTCCCTACGACACCGCTCCTTCGAAAGATAGTTATTTGGAATTAGGAAATGTAGAAATGTAGGGGAATTAGGGGAGGGGAGGGGAGAGTGACTCGAATGATGACCCCTCAGGACACTCGAATGATGCTCAAAATGTAGGATCAATATTTTCGACAGCAGATTTCGCAGATTGATTCGCACTGATGAGAGAAACCCACAGCCAAAAAAGGGAGGGTGGCAAAACGTGAACCGACAAAACGTAAACAATTCGCAGCTCCCTCGGGATTCGAAGTAGGGACTTGGCAGTTGTTGCATTGTTATCAATATGCCCTCCACTACACCACCCTGATTAGATCCTCTAACTATTAACTTGAGTTTAACTCACCACCGACGTATAGGGGTTCATGGTTCAATATTGAGAATTCCAGTGAAAAATCATGGGTAGATAAACACAAAGTACAGTAATCAATCGATATTATAGTAACCCTGAAAGTACTCTTTCTCGGTAAAATGGGCATTGATTGGATACGTCATTTTGAGTTTATCTATCCAGGATTTTTGACTCAAATTCCCAATTTTGGATCATGATCCCCTATACGTTGGTAGTGAGTGAAAGTCAAGTTCGCATAATTATAGTATCTAGTCAGGGTGGTGTAGTGTAGGGCATACTGATAACAATGCAACAACTGTCTAGTCCCCACTTCGAATCCCGAAGGAGCTGCGATTTGTTTACGTTTTGTCGGTTCACGTTTTGTCACCCCCCCCCCCCAAAAAAAAATTCCACCACTTTGAAGGTGGTTTAGGCGGCATCAAAATTGAGGCGACTCGCCGCGACTCGCCCGTTAGGGAGGCAATTGTGCGGTACTGTGCATTCACCTTTAGTGTTCGCCAACACGGAGAGTTATTGCGGCCTGTCTTCTACGCCGCTATCTGATGTGTCCTCAACAGAAATACCAGGTTAATTTTCCGTCTATCAATTTAGTTACTTCTAAATGCATAGACGCCCTGGTGTTTGCTATATCCATAATGGGAAATATAAGAAGTTGGATCAAAGAATACTCGCCACACGTTATCCATTCACAACGCAGTGAATGATCATAATTGATGCAACTTTCAGCTATCAACGAATGTCCTGCGCCTCAGTCGATTGATGATTCGGAGTTTCCCAGACCATGGTTTAAGGAAAGCGACATTGTGGAGGGTACCGTTGGAAGTAAGCTATGAAGTATCAGTTTATGAACAAACGAAATATTTGTATTTCAGCATATATACATTGCTCTAGTGGCTATTTCGGGGTATGATTTTGTTTGCTTTGCATATTTTCTGTGGGCATATTTTGAGAAAATGGACACTGGATCAGATCCATTCGTGCTCAGTGTTCTCTTCCAATGCGACACTACTGGAAAGTGAGTATTTCTAACTATTTTTTTACAAATATTATCAATTATCGACATTGTAAGAATGCATACACATTGCAGATGGATTAATCCTGAAACTAAAGCCGATGCACCGCCTTTCGTAAGATTTCAATTTCAAAATGTTGTCTAATGTTTGATTTTAGATGAGCTGTGGAATCCTTCCACCCGAAGTGCCATATGGTCAGTGGCATATTCTTACTAACCGAACAAAGTCGACTTTCAGCACAAGCTTGCGGAATTGTGGACACATCGCTCGGACAAATCGCAATCTATCCCGGATATGAGAAATACTGTCCACTCGGAAAAACTGTTAGATTCGCGGATGGAAGACCAATCGAGAATGTTCGATGCTCAGGTGTGCTTTTTAATGTTATACAAATTAGCGAGCGAAAGGCGATAGTATCAAAATACATTAATTTCATGAGAGACATTTCAGAAAATGGACTCGAATTAACGACTAGCGATGGAATTCTCTCAAATATTTGGGATCCTGTTGAGTGCGTGTGAGCGAGTCTGAAGAGCCACGTATTCATAATGTATTGACTCGTACGATAAAGATAACCAACCCTATGGTCAAAAATAGTTGTTCGCCATGGGGTTTTAAATCGCAGTGTGATCGTGTCTGTCCGGATTGCAAACGATTGCGAAATGGGAAGCCAGATGGAGGGGGAGATACAGTTCGACAAAAGTGTGTGAATCATCACCATCTGAAAGAGGGAAAGAGAAGGATTCATTCACCCCTCACATTCCGATGCCAGCGCCCCTTATATATGTGTCATATTGAACATGATAAATCATCTTCCATCAAATTCTCCCCTTCGTTGGTTTCATCGAATGTGAAATTAACTTCTTATGTTGCCCCCATTTCCAAATCTCTTTAAGGTTCATCAAATTATTTTTATCTCGCAGACAAGAACAAAAAATTGGGAAACTCTCTCAGGAAATACTCTAATACACTTCCAAGATGATGACTCATCTCGCTATTATTGCCGTTTTATCCTTAGCGGTCTTTCCTGCCACCGCAGACTATTCGACTGAGTAAGTAACTTTGCTCATCGTATTATCTGTGGCAAAATCAACCATTTTGCAGCTCAATTCGTATCGCCACAGCCAAGGAGATAGCTGGAGATATCTACAAGAATATTTACCAAAAAGTCAAGGAGAGCGATATCTTCCAACTCAAAAGCAATTGCAAATTCAATGATCGAAAGAAGTATACAAACATGCGAATAGGAGATGTCTCTTGCGAGATCAAGCTGTACTTCGAAGAGTAAGTATTACTATTCCAATTGTGGAAGCGTAGAGAAAGTGCAAGATAACTACAAACATCACCAACCCCTTGTATTCCGTCATTCTCTAAAAGGAAATTACAGTCGTACATTCCTTCCTTTTGTTGTGAGTAGAGTGGCAAGGAAACATGAATACATCTCTTCGTTAAAATGTGAAAAGACCAAGAAGAAAGTCATCAACAACACAAAAGTCAAAGGAGGCAAGTGCGTAGTCACAATGAAGTGAGTGAAAAAAAGAGATAACATTGTTTACATAATATTATTGCAGAGCCTCCAAACTCCAGCAAATGATCCTCGAAGTGTCCGAAATCGGAAACTATGCCGCTAACATATGTTGGAACGGAGAACAACACTCAACCACATGCAGATTCAATGATGGAAAAGTGCCTGCCAACCAAATTCGATGCGTCTTCGACTATAAACCGAATGAGTGAGGCTAATTTTAATAATATTCTCCCCACTTTCAAACATTGTACAGACAAAGTTTTAAAAAATCGCAAATTTAGCACTTCCGAAGCAATACACAGCAACCTTGTCAAACAGAATCTCATATATGAGCTGAATACAATGACAGATAGGATCGGATATGTTCACACAACCAATTGCGAAGTGAATAGTGAGAATAAAGTAATAAACGACCAGGAGCCGGGGAAAATACGATGCGAGATTGAGATGAGGCCGAAACAAGTTACATAAAAATTCAAAATATGTCATAAATATATACGAATTCAGATGATCCGAGTGATTAACTCAGACACGTCACCTCCACGAAAAATGAAGTGAGTGAAAGAAATACATAATATTTAGAACATGGAAAGGATTGCAGTGCCTCCAGACTCGAAGAAATAAGTTTCGAAGTGTCCGAAATTACCGAAGTTACTGAAGTGCCCGAAATCGAAGTTACCGAAGTACCCGAAATCGATGCCAATGCCGCTTCGCTTAGTTTGAATGGAGAGATTGCTGCGTATACTTTGCTGATTGCTGCGCTAATTACATTGGCCTGATTTTCATATGGTTCTCCAATGTCAACGAGTACTTATCTACCCTTACTGATTCCTTCCAGCATTCTCCTAATCATCCAATATTTTGTGCACATTGCTGAATTAAAAGCCGATTGATGTGAGGGAAACTATGTGAGGGAGACTAGAGAGAGGGGGGCACTATGTCGAATGATAATTTTGACATCATAGTGCCTTAGATACATCCAGGGCGGTATGACGTCATAGTTCTCATCCGACCTATTGCGGGAGCGAATTAGCGCAGTTTGACATAATAAAATGTTCTGACTCTCCTCAATTTGTACTATCTCACAGGTTAGAGAAAGCGATAGAGCATGCAAACAGCAGAGAGTCAGATGATTATTCGTTTTACAGCTCATCCTACTACAGCCCCAATCACATGCAACAAAATGGATTTACGTTTTCAACTATTGTGATAAACATTCTGCAATTTCATTCGTCATATCATATTTATCCTGACGTCAGGCACAATGGTCCTGCAGGAGGGTGACTTCAGTGTGGAGGGAATGGGGATCTTCGGTCTCAGAGCGTCGTTAGGTCAAGGGATGGGATCTTCTTTGGCTTCTCTGGTCAACTGTAGGGACGATCGTGAAGGATCTCCGTTGAGCGTCGAAGTAGATCATCCTGCCGCCGAACACCTGACTTGCGCCGGTTAGGAACTCACAACGCAGACAGCGGGGCTTTCTTGACGGTAGATCACTCGAGACGATGGGAATCCGTCCGTGCTCCTCCTCTTGAAGTGTACCAAGTAGGCGATACTCTCCGGGTTGCCCAAGCTGACGGGAGAGGATTCCCCAAACTAGGTCGGAAAAGAGCGGGGTCAGGGACGACCGCCCATCATCACGAGCGCTAGAATGGAGAATTCATTCGTAAAACACACAATTTCACAAAAAAAAAATTTAGACACTGTTGTGTACCTTTCTGAGTCGATCAAGTGAGCATCGAGTTGCTCTTTCACGCCCGTCCCTTCCTCTACCGAATGCCTCTCCTACCAGAAATTGCAATATGTGTGCTAATAAAACACGAAAAAACTCAGTATCACACGCTTCAAGCTCCAATCAACATATTATTCATTTCCGTAAAAAATGTCGTAAAATGTTAGTTAGAACTCCTTGTAATCGTACCTTCTAGAGTTGGCAATACGAGGGGAGGATATCGAGCTCGTGACCTCCCATCGTATTGCCCACCCTACTACCTTCATTTCCCTCATTTTCACAACCGAGAGAGAGTGCATACAATGAAGAGACAGTGCCCCGAACTCTAATACGAACGACATCCAAATTTCCAATTGCGGGCGATGCTCGTCGGCCTCTCTCTCGCTGTACAAAGACACGCGTATTTCCTTAAATATCGTGCCCATGACCCAAAAGTCCATTACAATTCTGGTAATTGTACCTGCCGTATATGTTCCTCAACTTATTCGTCTACTTTTAGCATTTAAAGTACATATGAATATAAAACGGATTAAAAATACTGGAACAGCAACGTCGCACAAATACTTCATGGTACTCATAACACAATTCCTCGCATTTCGAAGCCGGAACTGCGAACAAAACCTGCTGAAAGTGCTTCGCTTGGGATTGGAAATGTATTGTTGTGAAATTAATCAGCGATAACTCAAAAGAAACCGAAAGGCTTTTCGAGGGAAAAGGGCGTATCGTGATTTCCTCCTCTTATTGCTATTAGCGAATCATACAATCATACTATTCCTACATGCTTTGCATGCTCTCTCGTCGATCTAGAGAGTGAGATAGTGTGCAAAATAAGTAGAGTTTTCTTGCGTCATCATTGTTGAAGATTTCCCCTATAAAGAGCGGGGCTCTATCGGGAAAACAACAAGCGATGATGTTTATCTTCGCTCTTCTCCTTCTACCAGGCGGTTAGTTTACACTTTTCGAAATGCGGAGATCGAAATTCATTGTTTTTTTTCTACAACTTAAGAGTGGCTAGTTCAGACCTCCCGAATTGACTACCCTCAGACACTTATCTAGCAGTGTGCAACACTCCCGCGGAAAAACTTGTATGCCTTGAAATACCTCTACCTTTAGTATTCGCCGACGCGCAGAGTTGTACCCTGCCTCAATCATCTCCAGAAGCCATCAAACGATTCAACCCAAATTATACTCTCGTGCAAGCTCACGACTACGTCGAATTTATTGAGGAAGGATATGGCCAAACCCTGAGATGTTCTGGCGACAATCCGTATGAGTATGCCTGGATATTTGTGAGTTATGATCAGTTTTAGTTCTTGCAATTGTGCTATAATCACTTTCAGACCATTGATGGCATACCCTTTGATCATCTCTATTCCTATTCCAACCTACTCGTTTGTAATAATGGCAAGTAAGTACAACACGCATTTCCAGGTACATTCTTTGCATAAATCATGTCCATTGAAGATGGCATGGCAAAATATACTTATCCGTTCGAGATGTCGGAGATTTCTTCAGATGTCAATGATGTCAAGGTTTTCCCCAATATGAATGAATGTACTGATAATGAATATCTTTCAGATGACTTGCGTTAAGTTACTCAGTTACAAGGATGAACATCTTGCAATGGCAGGTTATTACTCGTGTTTTTTTCTGAAAAAGACCATCATGTTCTCAGGATTTTGCCCTCCCATAAGCATCGACTTCCCCAGTTTGAATTACAAGTTCGAGTTCCGATTGCGGGATAATCCGTTGCACTGTCCCGGGGAATTCTCTGTGATTTTTGGAGAAATGAATTACTTCCGAGGAACTTCAGTAAGATGTGAAATCGGTGAGTAGAACGAATTTAACTGATGTAAATGTCGGATGATCAACGTCGGATAATAAGTAAAAATATGGTACTCTCCTTAAAAGTAGCACAATTTTACACATACTGTCGATCAGTAGTCAGCCTTCCGGATGAGAACTGAAGTATCATCCGTAGTATTTCAACATTTATATCACATTGTCAATAAGTCATAGTCTGCAAAAATACTGTGGAACAGTACAATTTTTGAACTTGTTCCTTATGATTATCAGCCAATCTAGTGCCATTCACATCTTTTCAGGAAGAATCGTAAATGAATTTGGCGTTCGGCTGGACTCGTTCGGTGTTGAGAAACTGGAATGTAATCCTCTTTCGTCCTCAACAGGGTCCTATGAAGTGTCCTCAACATCAAATCCTGGTTAGTTACCCAATTTCCAATGGATTAACGCCCTGGATTTGATGTCCTGGAGAATAGGAAATACGGATCAAATCACTTTCCTACGTGGGATTCACTCACAACATAGTGAATTGCCCTAATTGGGGTAATTTTCAGCAACCAGAACTTGTCCTGCACCTAAGCCGATTGCTAGTTCGGAGTTTCCCGAACCATGGGCCAAGGAAAGAGACATTGGGGAGGGTTCCGTTGGGGGTAAGCATTTGGGTTGTGTTATATGTTGTTTATCAACATTCGAAATATTTGCATTTTCGAGTTCATGAATTGTCGAGGAGGCCATATTGGGGTATGCTTTTGTCCGTATTTGTACATTTATGTGTGTGCATAATCGAATATTTTGAGAAATTGGAAGCTGACTCAAATGCATTCTCGTTCGCACTTGGGATGTTCAGGTGTGAAACGGACGGAAAGTGGGTATTTACTATTCATTATTTTATAATTATCATTGTTTTTCTTATCGTCTAAATTTCCATAAATTGTAGATGGATTGATTGGCGCACTAAAAACGAAGCGCCACCACTTGTAAGATAAACAAATTTCAAAATTTTGGCTAATTATTGTTTTCAGATGGGTTGCGGGACATTCCAAGACCAGTATGGTTTTAGTGAGTAGGATGCGCTTATTAACCGAACAAAACCTCATTTCAGTCGGTTGTGGAATTCGGGACAAATCGCTCGGAGATATCACTGTGCCTCCCGCCAAGGAAAACTACTGTCCTCCTGGGAAAAGAATGCAATTCACACATGGAAGGATCATCGAGAGTATCCATTGCAATCTAAGTTAGCGGATTTCAAAATAATTTAAGCAATTAAAAATAATTTAAATATGGTATGGCCCTTCCAGAATATGGACTCGAAGTCAACACTAAAGATGGAGTTATTCACAATAATTCGGATCCCATTGAGTGTGTGTGAGCGGAGTCTGATGAACCACTTCTCCGCTTGATGAGAAGGAATTCACGCACATTCTCTTTTATTGGCTTTTATGATAAAGATACTCATTAATGAAAGCATAAGGGTTTCGTTGTGGTGGGAATGAGCATGAGAGCAATGCATAGAAAGCACATATTGTCCCAAAAAGATTTCTAAACGTTATTTTTTGTGCAATTCCATTTTTCTACTGATTCTAATGTTGTGGTTCTCTACGTTTTTTATGTTTTACGAAGCAAATTATTTAGCATACATATTAAACAATTATATATTTAGTGCATAAAATTGCTGGATTGGATGAGTGTAAATGACTTGAGATCTTCTCACCGGCTCTGCGCAGCTCGGAGTGCCATTTGCCCATTCAACATCCATCCCTGTGGGGTGAACTAATTTCTCATGATATACACTTAACAGAGGTATTCTGAGAGAATGTAGGAAATAGAGACCCTTGATTTACAAAAACTTCAAACTGCTTCAATCGGCAACCCATTATCATTATTGATGCATCTAGGGATAAGGAACTTTTGTTTTAAGTTTCGGAGCCGTAAATTGCATAAGTCTGACACAATATCTGACCCAACGCCAACTCGGGTTACGGTTGCGCACAGACGGAAGTAGCGACACCTAATTATTGGTCGTACAATTTTTTCTTCTGGAAATTTCGGAAATCTTTTTAGTGTAATGACCTTGTATTTCGATTGCACAGAAACTATCAAAATCTCATCCGCATCGAACGCGCCAGTCGAAAAAGCGTTCAGTTTATGGTATATTTAGCAACTAGCGGGGAACTACGTCTAAACCAATAGAATGACATTCTAATAAATGGAAAAATATTATCCCGAATGATTACAAAAACCCCAAAAAAATCATGAATCTGACCCAGCGTCTGACCCACGGTATACGGTAGCTTTCGGTTACGGTAGCATTTTCATATTGATGTTTTGCATTGATCCGCCGATGAAATCATGAATCTGACTCACCGTCTGACCCAACGCCACGGTATACGGTAGCTTTCGGTTACGGTAGAATTTTCATATTGATGTTTTGCATTGATCCGCCGATGAAATCATGAATCTGACCCAGCGTCTGACCCAACGCCACGGTATACGGAGCTTTCGGTTACGGTAGCATTTTCATATTGATGTTTTCCATTGATCCGCCGATGAAATCATGAATCTGACCCAGCGTCTGACCCAACGCCACGGTATACGGTAGCTTTCGGTTACGGTAGCATTTTCATATTGATGTTTTGCATTGATCCGCCGATGAAATCATGAATCTGACTCACCGTCTGACCCACCGCCAGGGTATACGGTAGCTTTCGGTTACGGTAGAATTTTCATATCGATGTTTTGCATTGATCCGCCGATGAAATCATGAATCTGACCCAGCGTCTGACCCAACGCCACGGTATACGGTAGCTTTCGGTTACGGTAGCATTTTCATATTGATGTTTTCCATTGATCCGCCGATGAAATCATGAATCTGACCCAGCGTCTGACCCAACGCCACGGCATACGGAGCTTTCGGTTACGGTAGCATTTTCATATTGATGTTTTCCATTGATCCGCCGATGAAATCATGAATCTGACCCAGCGTCTGACCCAACGCCACGGTATACGGTAGCTTTCGGTTACGGTAGCATTTTCATATTGATGTTTTGCATTGATCCGCCGATGGAATCATGAATCTGACTCACCGTCTGACCCAACGCCACGGTATACGGTAGCTTTCGGTTACGGTAGAATTTTCATATTGATGTTTTGCATTGATCCGCCGATGAAATCATGAATCTGACCCAGCGTCTGACCCAACGCCACGGTATACGGAGCTTTCGGTTACGGTAGCATTTTCATATTGATGTTTTCCATTGATCCGCCGATGAAATCATGAATCTGACCCAGCGTCTGACCCAACGCCACGGTATACGGTAGCTTTCGGTTACGGTAGCATTTTCATATTGATGTTTTGCATTGATCCGCCGATGAAATCATGAATCTGACTCACCGTCTGACCCACCGCCAGGGTATACGGTAGCTTTCGGTTACGGTAGAATTTTCATATCGATGTTTTGCATTGATCCGCCGATGAAATCATGAATCTGACCCAGCGTCTGACCCAACGCCACGGTATACGGTAGCTTTCGGTTACGGTAGCATTTTCATATTGATGTTTTCCATTGATCCGCCGATGAAATCATGAATCTGACCCAGCGTCTGACCCAACGCCACGGTATACGGAGCTTTCGGTTACGGTAGCATTTTCATATTGATGTTTTCCATTGATCCGCCGATGAAATCATGAATCTGACCCAGCGTCTGACCCAACGCCACGGTATACGGTAGCTTTCGGTTACGGTAGCATTTTCATATTGATGTTTTGCATTGATCCGCCGATGAAATCATGAATCTGACTCACCGTCTGACCCAACGCCACGGTATACGGTAGCTTTCGGTTACGGTAGAATTTTCATATTGATGTTTTGCATTGATCCGCCGATGAAATCATGAATCTGACCCAGCGTCTGACCCAACGCCACGGTATACGGAGCTTTCGGTTACGGTAGCATTTTCATATTGATGTTTTCCATTGATCCGCCGATGAAATCATGAATCTGACCCAGCGTCTGACCCAACGCCACGGTATACGGTAGCTTTCGGTTACGGTAGCATTTTCATATTGATGTTTTGCATTGATCCGCCGATGAAATCATGAATCTGACTCACCGTCTGACCCACCGCCAGGGTATACGGTAGCTTTCGGTTACGGTAGAATTTTCATATCGATGTTTTGCATTGATCCGCCGATGAAATCATGAATCTGACCCAGCGTCTGACCCAACGCCACGGTATACGGTAGCTTTCGGTTACGGTAGCATTTTCATATTGATGTTTTCCATTGATCCGCCGATGAAATCATGAATCTGATCCAGCGTCTGACCCAACGCCACGGTATACGGTAGCTTTCGGTTACGGTAGCATTTTCATATTGATGTTTTGCATTGATCCGCCGATGAAATCATGAATCTGACTCACCGTCTGACCCACCGCCAGGGTATACGGTAGCTTTCGGTTACGGTAGAATTTTCATATCGATGTTTTGCATTGATCCGCCGATGAAATCATGAATCTGACCCAGCGTCTGACCCAACGCCACGGTATACGGTAGCTTTCGGTTACGGTAGCATTTTCATATTGATGTTTTCCATTGATCCGCCGATGAAATCATGAATCTGACTCACCGTCTGACCCACCGCCAGGGTATACGGTAGCTTTCGGTTACGGTAGAATTTTCATATCGATGTTTTGCATTGATCCGCCGATGAAATCATGAATCTGACCCAGCGTCTGACCCAACGCCACGGTGTACGGTAGCTTTCGGTTACGGTAGCATTTTCATATTGATGTTTTCCATTGATCCGCCGATGAAATCATGAATCTGACCCAGCGTCTGACCCAACGCCACGGTATACGGTAGCTTTCGGTTACGGTAGAATTTTCATATTGATGTTTTGCATTGATCCGCCGATGAAATCATGAATCTGACCTAGCGTCTGACCCAACGCCAACGATATACGGTAGGTGCGGTAGGAAAGGATTACGGTAGGCATACGGTATTCATTTTAAATATCGATAGGCTGAATGACTCGATTTACCTAACAAAGATATGAAGTATGTGTTTTGTCTCAAAAAATCATAAGGTTGCCCCACCGAAAAAGATCTGACCGAGTTGACTTTCAGGGTATACGGTAATCGATTGGATTTTGGTAGGGTGGAAAATGCTAGTCGGGCCAGGCAAGCCTTACAGCATGTTCGGATTGCAGAGGCCATTGGTCATTATCGAAAGAAGTAGAAAAGCCCAAAAGTACAGTACCGACGGATACACAGACAACGGGAAAACGATTTTTCGAGATTTTTCCATTTTCCTCTAAATTTTTTTTACATGTTATGTATCTGCAGACCATACAGGCCCCTTGCGCACACGATCCCAAACATGCCATCCCCTCACCTCCTCCAGATCAAAAAAGCTTACGGGTTAAGGTAATATAGCAATTGCTGGTAATTATTGTGTTTAAAATATTCATAATATGTATAATTCGAAATATATCTCACTTCTGAAAGGCAAGTCTGCTCGCAGAGAGATTTTGTATCAGATTTGGAGCGTGATAGGACCTCTCGTCTTTCTGAGGTTGTCAACTCATTGAAGCAAGATTGCTGCAAAGAAATTATTATTTGCTGGCAAAAACATGATACTTGTTCCATCAATAATGGCTGAAGGACTATAAAGTTTTTCAGAATTTTCAGCCAATAAAGCTCACCTTCGAGTACCGTACAAGAAAGAAGAGGAAAAGGTAGGCCAGCATTACATCTGAGGCAGGGTGTGGCATACTTTCGCTTGAGACACATTAGTCAGACGGACTAATGTATTCTGGGATGCCAGCTCTCCTCGCCTGTGCGCTCTCTCGCATTGTAAGACCGTAACAGAGCACGTTAAATGAGAGAGAGGGAGTCAGTGTACTGCTGCGAGGGAACGGGAGATGGGATGGGGACCGAAGGGAAACGGCATACTGGAAGATATGTTTATGGGTAGGTACAACAAACTGCAGATGCGCCCAAAACCGACCGAATCGTCAATGTCTATTGCAAGAAATATCAAATGATATCCGTAGCGAACTTGATATTCTGTAACACATTTTAAAGAATGCGCACTTCACATTAACAAACCATGCTTTGCGGTACTACGTCGATCACCTTCGGACGACTACCTACTGGATGGTAATCAAAAATGAACCCTTCTGTAGAACTTTCACAAAATCATTGTTGACACTTGAGGGACCCTACTGTGTTCTACATAAGGGCTCATTTTTTGGTTATCATCCAGAAGGGAGTCGTCCGACCTAGTGCCTGCTTTGCCGAGGGGATGTATGATGACGTCGGGATTGACATGGGTAGGAAGATATTAGAATGGGCATGAAATAGAGGAGAATGACGCACAAAGCAAGCTGAACCATCTACAATTAGGAATATGCGGGTGGAGAGTAATGGTCTGACTCTCCTCCATTTGTACACTCTCTCACAGGTTTGAGACAGCGAGAGAGCATGCAAACAGGAGTCAGACGATTAATAGAAGTGGAATAAGCTAAACTGAGATCAATAATTGTGAGTGTGGATTCCGTCTCGTTTTCGTTTATCAGAATTGACCGGTGCATTCTCGAACAAGAATTCTTGAATAAGAATGAATTCTTGGAAAGAATTCTAGCGATAACTATTTTTGCGAAAATCGAGACCGTTGAGCGGTGATCGGATAGGGTGAAATGATATGGAGTAGTCAGAGAATGAATGAGTTTCACTATCCATACATCAGTTTCCGAAACAATTAATTCTCGATCAAGAAAATTATTTTTGACCAAGAACGACCGTTCCTGTCTTGCTCTATTTGAATGAGAGTGGTTTCTTGGCAAGAATTAATCGAGTTCTCGCAAGAATATTTCGTATTTTTCGAAGCCTAGTGTGGAATAGAGAAAAAAGAGAGAACGAGATTTCGGCCAACTTATTTTTTTCTCTCTTGCTTCCTGATTTCGTCATCTTGATAAATATCAATATTATTCGCTTTAGTCTTTCTCCAATTCAGTGTTAAAATAATACCGACTGCTGTACCAATTTCAGTCAGCTTAATCTGCGCGCTCAGCTGCACGCTCTCAGTTAATCGACAAAAAAGTGTGGAACGTCCAGAGAAGAGGGAGAAGAGAACACCAGGGATGGAAGGTATTGAATAGTTCGCTTATTTATTCCACAATGACCGTTTACTTTGATACTTCACTGATACTCGTAGTGGTTATGTTTGTATGATAAGCATGTGAGCATAGATTTGTTAAGACAGAATGGCTCTACACTAAACTGTTACAGATGGGATGGGTCGATATCCTTCCTTTGACGGCATTTTGGTTATTTATTTATCATTTTCAGGAATAATTGTGTATTTCGATAGGCAAAAATAACAGGTAGTCTTAAGGCACGATTGGCGATTGCAGAAAATTAATTGAGCACAATGTGTGACGAGAAGCTCCCACGTTATTGAATAGAACAGCTGAAATGACAAATATTTTATGATAATATTGTCCTAGGTTGTAGAATATAAAATGTCTTATTTCGTAAATAAACACGGCCCTTGTGATTGAATTGCATTAGAATGGGTAAAACTCATTTCGTCAATCAAATTTTAGATTATTTTAAGCAACTCACAGTCCTCCTCGATCCTTCGCATCAGCAATCATCTAAACATGCTTACAATTAGTACAAACTATACAACTCCTCATCACGTACTCTCATCAATTCCATTTCCCGTCTCCTATTCTCTTGCGCGTCCGCTTCTGCCTGAAAGGGGTCTGAATATTTTACAAACTACTCTCTTCACAAGAGTTCGCAATTCGGGTCGCCGTCTCTTCAGTTTCCACACTCTCTCGACCGGTCCATTAGCGAGAGAGTGTGCAAAATAGGGTTGGCTTCGTGGGAAAAATTGCCGATTCATTTCCCGCGAGAGGGGAGAATGATTCCCACTCATTCCCGATAATCTATGCAAAATTAGTGGGAGGGGAATTGGGAAATTGGGATTCCCACTTTAAACAGGAATCCTATTTCTTTCGGGATTCCTGCAACTCACAAACCTATCAATAATTTTAGCAGTAACTTACCAATCAATTAGTCTGTTTTGCTGCAATCTAGACATTAGAATGGTAAACAAAAAGGGTAGTTTTTGCAAAAAAAGAAAGCAATCTAAGAGATTCGAACCCATTGCAAGAGAGACCAATCGCTGGATCACAACCCCTATACTATAGCGACAGATGTTGAACTGTGACTGGAAAGGATAGAAGAGGAGAGGAATCGGAAGACGCGACAGAACACGAGGAGACCGGGCGCAAAATTGAGAAAGCGATAGAATGAGTGGGAAATGGGAATCCCACAAAACGTGGGATTCCCATTTTACTAACAAATGAGAACTGGGAAGTATGTAAAATGAGCAATTTCCCATTGGGATCCCATTTTCCTTCCCACGAAGCCAACTCTAGTGCAAAATGAGGAGAGCGTGGTTTCATTTCTCGAACTCTACTGTTCACATTACCTTAGCTTGCATTTGTTCCATCTGGCTCTGCAGGACTTGACGCCTTTGATTCTCTTCCTCCGCCTTAAACCACATTTTTGATTTCATGAACGTTACAAACACATTAAAAAAAGTTTTGCTAACATTACCTGCCGCCTCCTCTCCGCCTCCGATCTCTCCCTTTCCTCATTCGCAATTCTTTCCGCCGCGACCCTCTGTCTTTCTGCCTCGGCCATTGCCTCTTGATGCACCCTTTCTGCATCCAATCTTTGCCTCTCCGCATCTTCCTTCTCGGCCTTTTCCTTTTCCATCTAAATGACATAAATTGTATTATTTTAGTATCTAGGTACTATATCTTCTTGTTTCTATGTTCGATAGTACAACCCCTCAGTGTAAGGAAGGATTCGAAGGCAGGAAACAACGGGTAGGCCGGAAACCATAGGACCGTAGGTTCTACATTACCTGTACTCTCAACGCCTCTTTCTCCCTTTCCTGTCTCTCCATTTCCTCTTTCGCTCGTTGTTCTTGTTCGATTCTCAGTCTTTCGGCCTCTTCTTTCTCTCGTCGGGTCAATTCAATCTGTGCTTTCAATCATTTCGTCATTACTCTCGTGTAATCATACCGTCATTCTATTCCGATTGTCCTTGAGATATCCCTCTTCAAATCGAGCCTGAACTTTAATGTGTCTATTTCATGTTTCATTGGAAAGTTACTTTCGATTCATCCTTCAGAAAGTCGAGATACTTCGGAAGATTGCCCATCTTCTTTGTTTCGTTGAATATTCTAAAATACTTAATGGTCAGTAGTAAAAAGCGTTTCGTATTACTTGACTGAATTACTCAATATCTCTTCATGCATATTTCTCATGGTGTGTTCCTCGAAGAATTCACGCTCTCCGAGTGTAGCGAAATTCTGCAAAGTAAGAAACCAAAGTTAAAGTAAAAAAAAACAATTGTTTATGTTAGGAAATGATGTGTTCCATTCTTTGCTTTTAATAATCGATAATATCTGTAGAAAGACTAACTGATTTCATGGCGCTGTCAAAGTGATCCAGGCTGGTTTTCAATGCCGATTGATGAGTGGCTTCTACTGTTGCCTGTGAATTAGCATGCATTTCCAGGTGCATTTGATATTATTTGCTCACGTCGAATATGCTCTTCGGCTCAGGAACTACTCCACTTGCGAATATCTTTGCATATGTCTTGAAAAAATCGAGAAACTCGGCTCCTGTTATTTGCTTTCCGCCTATCTGCAAAATGAACCTCCATTTGTGAATTTAAAAAAAATACAGTGAAATAAGACATTTCAAAAAAGGAAAAATATGATTTACGTCACAACTAAAATGCACTAATTCATTATATTTTTTAAAAATATTTGAATGGTATGCATCAAAGAACTAAAAATACCTCTTTCGGTCGCAACAAGTTCCCGATCAAGTGAGGAACCAACTTTCCCAGTTGAACTTGAAACTCCGGGTCCATGTCTGAAGTGTTATATTGGACGAACGGAGAATAGAAATTGCATGCCATTGACAGTAACATTTCCCTCTGATCCTCTACAGATCTTGCTTCCAGGCGAAGGCAGAAGAGCACATTTTATGTCAGTGAAACTCCTGAAATTTTTAGGAAACTATATTTTGAAATCGAAATACCATTGTATGTCTCTGCGGAAGTTCTGCATCGACTCGTCAGCACTGGCCTGTGCCTACAATTTATTTAGAAGATTGTATTGACTAATTTAATAGCCTCTGAACCTTGAACTATTTTCTCAATTAATTTTCCAGATAGATCCTGTATAAGGCTGATTTTCGGAAACTATACGTACAAATGTTAAATCAATACCATCATCAATTCGTCAAGATGTCTTCGTCCGGCTTCGAAGCCGAAGTCGTCTCCATTTTGCCAGTCTCGGATAAGAAACAACAGGGACTGAATATTTTATATGAGAGGGATCGCGATATGCATATATGCAGTGAAATTCACGTTTATCCGATTTGGCTTACATTTTATGAGGTGCATTTCGCAATTGCAAACAGCGTTGATTGAATTTTGATCTCGGTCGTATTCGATAACTGTATTTGAGAACCAGAATACCAGCATAATTTGTACAATAAATCGTATATTTGACTCTTTAGAATGTTAAAAATTAGGAAGTGATTGCCTAAAGCAAACCTGAAAGGGAGAGCCTTCGGTCTTGTCCAATGCGTAGTTGCCATAGTTAGCGAAAAACTGTAATTCATCATGAGGAAATGCACACAAGGAATATCGTATTACCTGAAGGTGATTGAGTGTGTCCTCTTGGACGTCTTGACTGACGTTGTACACCTTAAAGGAGGAGTAAATGCAAACGCGCTCCCGGTTGGAATATGTTTCACCTAGTGACGAACTCTCTTCAAGTCGCGTGCTATCTCGCCCCTTCCCTGAGCTTTCCCTGATCTGGCTCCCAGCCAACTAGCTATAACTCTGTTCGGAATGGAGATATGAATGTGAAAATTTCGAAGCTTCTTATCGTTGTAGAGCTCTAGGCAGAGCATATGATAGCTTCAAAAATTGCATTTTGAGTTTACTCCTCCTTTAACAATTTTAATGATTGTTGAAAGAAAAACTATAATAATTTTGACCACAATGTTTCGTAACTGCTAACACACCAGGATAGACGACAGAAGAGCGGAAAGTGCGAAGATTGTAGCGCATTGAGTCATCGAGGACTTGTGATCGAAGGCTCCCTCAGTGTCCATTAGAAGGATTGCAACCTAAACATTTCTTCTTTGATGGTTATTATCCTATGCAAAATTCGACATACAATTACTATGAGACACAAATGGCAGCACTTATGTTAGTGTGAGCGTGAGGTGAAAGTAGCGAACTTCACGATTTTATTTGACTGGACGTGACAGTATTGTGAATATTGGAAAATCTCAGTAATCATCGGCACTTGTGTTGCCTACCTCTTCATCCCTCTCATTCTTCACAATCAATGGATGCGGCCAAATGAGAATTCCTTCTGTGATTGGATTCGCCGATTGTCTCCATGCGAATCCATAAATGGGACAGGCTGGCGCCATCCAGTCGTCACCATCTCAATAATTCAAATAAATCTTTATAATCGATCTTCTTGAAATTACGCGGAAATATCTCACTTTGCTTGCTTTGCAGAAACCGAACAATGTTGCTAAGGAAGAAACTTTTCCCCTTTCGAAAAGCACCGGCCACTGTCAGCACGGCTATCTTGAATATCCTTAATTAAAAATTATCTATATCGAAATTGGGTTACCTTCTTGTTTAAAACGTCCTCATGCTTGAGGATCTCGTTGAGGGCATCGGAATTGAGCACGTATAATCCGCCTACTTTCTGGAATCAACATTTTGAAACCATTTACACTAGAAATGGATGGACATTACCTCGACAATTTGCACCGCTGTAGTCGAGGTCATTATCGTTAGTCGATATGTAGTAACTGAGAAGTAGAATAGTTTTCTATAGGTAGCCAAAAAATATACATTCACAATGCCATGACAGGAAAGGGGGGACGAATATTAGGATATTTTTAGGTTGTTTGAAGGAAAAGCATGATTGTTACTTAGGAAGCTCCCAACTAGGGAAAGTTATCAACAAATATATTGAAAAACGCCCTCAAAAATTATGGTCTCCTTCCAAGGATGAAAGGGAGCCTTAAATCTTCATCACCGGCAAATCGAAATTTTGAAAGCAAGTGATGATTTCACCATTGGCCATCACTATTATGGCAGGGCTTCAGAGAAAGAGAGCAAAGAGAAAGAGAGCAAAACATAGATGAGTCACTCGACATCTGTCGATCAGAAATTTTCGAAATTTATGTACAGTTCATGGCCTTGCGTCCACAGTTCGATAAGATAGATAAAAACCCATATATATTTCTTATACCTAATGCTTCCCGTTTTATTCATTCATGTGAGTGCCTTATTGGAGTCGTTGAAGTTAGTTTCCGAACTGAAAAAGTGTATGAAATCAGACAATTGGTGCCAAGACTAGCAACCTATTTCAGTTTCGGAACTCTAGCAAATGGTCATCGATAGTTGCTGAGTCATAGTATTATACCGGATTGTTTTTCTCTTTGCGTCACGAGATCACTTGTCAAGACGGTCAAGACAAACTTAGTCATAATTTCAAAAGAGATTTCAAAATAATTGACAGTCAATGCTGTATTAATGCAGATAGGCATGCTGCTCGCGCCTTCATTTTCCTTGAGTCTGTCAATCTGAATTTGCGATTTAAATCATTAATTTTCTCCGACATAACTTTTTTAAATTCACAAATTCAATATGTATGTAAATACAGAAGCAAATCGTTGAGGTAATCAAAAGTTTTCATTAAATAAAGCAAACATCAATGCTGTAGAAAGTCGGACGTTCTAAGCAGCACAAAAGCAGTACGAAATAGCAGTACGTTCTGACTAATGCGCTGAATCAAATTATTCAGGAAAATATCCTCGGGAAAAAAGCACGTCACATTTTTATATCATCGTCGTTAAAGTAAAATAGATAATTGGGATTTATACATATAATTAGCGTATATCTCATGCTCGATATGATCTATGAACAATGATGTCAAGAAAGATGAAGATTCGACCCGGAATTCGGGTTTTGTTCCCCCAAGAGGAGCGCGCCTTTCCTTAAAATATGCCCCCGATTTCGTCGACACCTACCATCGCATACGATAATACCCCATTGAGAACACGAGACACCGTCCGGTCTGTCTAGATCTGCAACGGTTGGCCCAGCTAGTTAGGCTACTATTTTAACTAGAATCGTAATTCGGGTAACAGTTTATTCATTAATATTTGTGCCATATTTCAAACTGCACTTCTAAGTCAATATTGCATGTTTTAAGAGGCCCGATCGGTAAAAATCGACCATAATTGCAATCCCCCGGACATGCGGCCCCCCGGAATAAGAACCCCTTGGTCCTGCTTTGTGCATGTATACCTCTTGGACCCACGTTACACAAAGTACCACTGGTTTATCGATTTGACGTGTCCGTAGGGAAATATGAGGTCACAAACTCCAAAAATCGAAATTTCACATTTTTTCAACGCGACAAGTTAGACTCAAAATCTCTTTTGCGTTTTACTAGGCATGTCTAATAAGCAAAAATCTGACATACTGATAGATTCTTGCATTGTTTTAAAATGGTTTTCATTGTCAAAAATTTCGAATTTTTGAGTTAAATTTTGTAAATGGAGAGACCCCCAGTTCTAATAAAGCCTAAAATGTAGCCTATTGAATTCTACACCGGAATATTGTAAAGTGAATTCAATTCGGTTTGTCCGTCATGTTCTTCCCATGGCGCGAACACGTCAGAGTATTTTTATTATAAATTTATTAAATTTCTTGATTAGCGAACTGAATCACTTCTGTTCAGTTTAATTAGTCGATTGGAAGTGCTTTCAACATAAAGAAGTGAAACGACTTGAAAAGAAACAGATTCTGCATCGTTCACAAATAACCGATTTTCATTACCTCAAATTTCCCATGTTTGTGCCACTGAAAATCAATCAATCAATCAATCAATCAATTTATCTTATCAGGCGGAAACGCTCAGAAGATGATAGGTCGGTAGTCTTCATAAGTTGCACTCCACCAATGGCTGCCAATAGCTCGGGATAGGTCGTCTCTCCATCGCGCGCGAGGCTTTCCGGGGGGACGAGTCCTAGACGAATCCGGTGTTCTATTTCGTCGGAATGATCCAAGGGAAGAGCTATTCTTCCTCCGAGATAGGTGGCGCTATCGACGAATTCGAATCGCAGATTGCCGATGATTATTGGATTGCGGGTAGAGGTGCAGGAGGTGAGGAGGTTGGTCTTGCTTGCATTCACTTCGAGACCAACTCGGCTGCACGCGTCCATCAGCTTCTTCAGCATTCGTTCCAGCTCGGGTCGAGATTTGGCAACGAGAGCCACGCCATCGGCATACTCCAAGTGGCAAAGGTTCCTTCCGTCGATTCTAATTCCATCTGACTCCCAGTCAATGTTGTCCATGGCTGATCGTAGCACTGCGTTGAAGAGACGAGGGGAGAGGGTATCCCCTTGGCGGACTCCTCGACGCACAGTCACAGGAACGAGCTCCTCATTAACTCGAATGAGTGTAGAGGAGGACTCGTAGAGACGGCGCAACATGTGGACGAGGGAGGGATGGGCTCCGAACGAGAAGAGGGCTTGCCAGCAGGCATTCCACTCCACACAGTCGAACGCCTTCTTGAAGTCGACGAACGCCAAGTAGATTGGGATACCGTACTCGGAGGTTCTTTCAGCGACCTGCTTGATGGCATGCAGGTTGTCGAGAGTACTGTAGCCGCGCCGGAAGCCGGTTTGGGTCGAGGACTCTGTTTCTTCAAGCACAGTTTCGAGTCTCTGAAGAATGACTTTGGTCATTGTCTTCAGGGAAACGGTGAGGAGGGAGATGGGACGGAAGTTCCCAATGTTGGTAGGGTCTCCTTTCTTGTGCAGAAGAGTGACAATTGCTTCGGTCAGGTCGCTTGGAACAGCCTCTCCATCTACCAGATAGTTGAGTAGATCAGCGATAACGGGAGCAAGGTGGTTTCGAGAGTGGTATAGCATATCAGGGAGAATGCCATCCGAACCGGGTGAGTGACCACACTTGAGTTGGGACATCGCTTTGCTGACCTCATCGGGTAGGAAGGGAGGAAGGGGATCCAGAGGCTGAGGAGGGACTGGGAGTGGACACGGAACTGCAGGGGTGTAGAGACCGTCAAAGAAGCTCTGGACCACTGTCTTGGTAGCTGCTTGAGAGAGAGCACCAGTTACAGGGTCGGGAACTAGAAGGCGCTTCTTTGAGGTTTGCAGACTCAGAATGCTCTTCACGATGCTCCTTCCCATGGTTGCTGCTTGCCGTGCTTGCGCCTCCTTTCGCTTCCTGATGTCATCGACGAAACTCGTCCGGGCAGCTTTGCAGGCAGCTGAGTAGGCGACAGCTTGTTGCGAGTTGGATTGCAGTTGATTGCGCATCGCTAGGAGCTTCCGCGTTCCACTCGAGATCCAAGAAGGGGATTGGCGCTTCCTCCAGCAGTTCGTTGCCGCGGTCTCCGTGAAAGCCTTTACCGTAGTATAGGCGTCGGCGGCAGAACTGGGGCGGGCAAGGGGCAGTGACGCGAGAAGGTTTGCGTTGACAGTAAAAGCGGTTCGATCGAAATCTAGCCGCTCCCTGCATCTTTTCTGCCTCGCCTTGTCAGGGAGGGAGAGGCACATCCGAACAAGGCGATGGTCGGAGTCAAACTCAAACCGACCAACGACTCCACAGTTGACTACTCTCGCTGTGGCGGGCGCTGCAACGTAGTCAATTTGGTGGAATGCGGAGCCGTTTGGGGATCGCCAGGTCCAGATTCGACCGTGCCGTCTCTTGGGGAACGTGTTCAGGATGCGCAGTCTGTTCCTCACGCAGAGCTCAGTGAAGCAGCGTCCGCGTGAGTTCAGTGTGGGAGAGGCAAAGTTACCGACAAATCTTTCATTGCCAGGTTCCCTCGCCACTCGACAGTTGAAGTCACCAACCAGAACTGGCATATGGCCTTTTGGGGCACTCCGCAGGGCGGTCTCAACCTGGTCTAGGAAGTCTTCATACGCGTCGTCATCGTAGGAAGACGTAGGGGCGTAAGCGCAGACCAGGAAGAGCCGTAGGTCGGGAAGGAGCAGAGTGGCCAAACGAGGGGAGAGGCCATTGAACACAGCTCCGCGCGCGAGTTGCGGTCGAAGCAAAAATGCCACGCCATGGGAAGCAGTGGGCCCGCCCGAGTGGTAGACTACAGTGCCTGAGGATGTAAGATTGAACGAGGCACAACCCACAATCCTGGCTTCCTGCACTGCAACCACGTCCCACTTGATCTTGTCGAGGGCGAGTTCCATCTCCGACTGCTTCTCCCTTGGGCCGAGCGTCCTGGCGTTGATGGTGCCGATGTAGAAGTGGCGACCCATCGTGGCGGCGTACAACTCCCGCGTGCCAACGCGTCTGGGAGAGGGAATCCGGGCGGGCGGAACCGGAGACGAAATCGCACTCAACCGCTCGCCACACACTTGAGAACCCAGAATGAAAATCAGTGTAAACAAATATTTGTCGACGTACACTATGTAATAGTTACAGTACGTACTATCATCTGTTTAATAATCACATATGAGCTCGAAACTTTTGCTTCTATATATGTCAAAGTGTGCTCAAAATCACGAAATGGAGGTTCACTTCTGAAAATGTACGTTTGAAAATTGAAGAATCTGACAAGATTTATTCATTTCACAGTTATTTACAACGATTTATGAGAGGAATCGCGAGAGAATCGACCACGCCGCGGCGGTAGGAATCAAGTCTGTCCTATCCTGACACAAATTCAGTTACAAGTACTTCAAATGATGCTCTTTCAAAATGTGTCGTCAGAATTTCGATATCTATCGTCATCTTCGAGATTCAGAAGGCCGAAGTTGGAACTATCACTTTTCGACAGTCAAATCGCGCTCACTTAAATGATCATATCTCCATTTAAAATAATGATAGAAGGTCGTTCTTTGTTTCAAATGAAAGCTACCATCATGCTCTAAAATCTTATCTAGACGATATCATTCCTGGACCTCACCCTGGTGCGGGGCGGTCGGGTGAACCAAAATTTTTGTAACTTTGCAAATCGGAAAAACTTTCTGAGTTTTCATGCTTAAGTTGTAGTCCATATATGTGCCTCACTTTTCGCCAAAAATGAAGGAAATCGGAGTATATACAAAAAAAAGCATTCACTTTCGTAAGACGACCTCAAAATGGCTTCCGGGGAAGAGAACTTCCGTACTTTCAATTGCCTATATTTGTGCTCAAAATCGTCCAAAAACATCCAAAAGAACATTTAAAATTGTTTCCGACCGTAGTATAGCATTGCCATGGGCCATAAATGCTCACAGTACCCACAACTTGAAAATCGATATTTTGACGTATTCCAACTTGGGTAGTGGGCCCTAATGCACTAAATGGGTTTCAAATAATGTAGAAATGTCCCTCTACACTAGTCAAAGAAAGGGGGCCCCTTAAATATGATTTTTCATCTGAAGAATTCAATGAAAAGCGCCAAACTGCACTTTAGGTCAAAGTAGTCATAATGACCCGACCCATGGCTAGAAATGTAGAACACGATGAGCTGAACATTTCATCTGTTGAAAGTAAGTCTCCATCTTTTCGTTGAAGCGCGCTACAGAGCTTAGAAGTTGAGAAGAAACGGGCTAGAATCCCCCTAGAGCGCGCGCTCTGAACGTATGTCGCTCTCGCAGCCTGACCTCCCTCTCCCTCCCCTCTATTTACCGCTCCTCCGCGCGCCTCTTTCGTCGTTTTATACCAAATTCTAGGCTCTGTAGCACGCTTCAACGAAAAGATGGAGACTTACTTTCTACAGATGAAATGTTCAGCTCATCGTGTTCTACATTTCTAGCCATGGGTCGGGTCATTATGACTACTTTGACCTAAAGTGCAGTTTGGCGCTTTTCATTGAATTCCTCAGATGAAAAATCATATTTAAGGGGCACCCTTTCTTTGACTAGTGTAGAGGGACATTTCTACATTATTTGAAACTCATTTAGTGCATTAGGCCCACCACCCAAGTTGGAATACGTCAAAATATCGATTTTCAAGTTGTGGGTACTGTGAGTATTTATGGCCCATGGCAATGCTATACTACGGTCGGAAACAATTTTAAATGTTCTTTTGGATGTTTTTGGACGATTTTGAGCACAAATAAGGGCAATTAAAGTACGGAAGTTCTCTTCCCCGGAAGCCATTTTGAGGTAGTCTTACGAAAGTGAATGCTTTTTTTTTGTATATACTCCGATTTCCTTCATTTTTGGCGAAAAGTGAGGCACATATATGGACTACAACTTAAGCATGAAAACTCAGAAAGTTTTTCCGATTTGCAAAGTTACAAAAATTTTGGTTCACCCGACCGCCCCGCACCAGGGTGAGGTCCAGGAATGATATCGTCTAGATAAGATTTTAGAGCCTGATGGTAGCTTCCATTTGAAACAAAGAACGACCTTCTATCATTATTTTAAATGGAGATATGATCATTTAAGTGAGCGCGATTTGACTGTCGAAAAGTCATAGTACCATCTTTGGCCTTCTGAATCTCGAAGATGACGACAGATATCGAAATTCTGACGACGCAGTTTGAAAGAGCATCCTTTGAAGTATTTGTCACCAAATTTGTTTCAAGATAGGCCCAACTTTATTCCTACCGCCGCTCACCCCCCTCAAATGGTCGATTCTCTCGCGATTCCTCTCTTATGAGAAAAACTGCTGATAAAAACATGCAAATTTTGAAAAATCACTTGTCTCATCCTTGATTGGAGCCATGTTTGCGAATTGAAATTTCGGAATACGCTTGCCATTCATTTACAAAATTACAAAACAATTATAATATGCTAAATTTTTAACACAAATATGGAGATTCGGATTCATGTACCCTTTTCATTTTCAAAATATATGCGTGCCATTTTGGAATATTAAGAAATTCGAAAATATATTTATCTTGAAATATCAACGGGTTCCGCTGAAATCGATCACCGTTAGTGATAAATTAATGGTTAATAACATAATAAACATTTATATTGTGCTAGAAGAGTGAGTTTAATAAATTTCACAAAAATCGAAATTCACATTTCCTGAATTTTTGAAAATCTTAGATGCAAATAAATTTAGCAGTTCTTAGCATTTTAGGTTATAATTTATCAAATACGATTACTTAATAGTCATTGGCAACATATTTCAGCGGAACCCGTTGATATTTCAAGATAAATATATTTTCGAATTTCTCAATATTCCAAAATGGAACGCATATATTTTGAAAATGAAAAGGGTACATGAATCAGAATGTCCATATTTGTGTTAACAATTTGGTATATTATAATTGTTTTGTAGTTTTGTTGATGAATAGCAAGTGTATTCCGAAATTTCAATTCGCAAAATTGGCTCCAATCAAGGATGAGACAAGTGATTTTTCAAAATTTGCATATAATGTGTTTTTATCAGCAGTTTTTCTCATAAATCGTTGTAAATAACTGTGAAATGAATAAACCTTTGTCAGATTCTTCAATTTTCAAACGTAAAATTTCAGAAGTGAACCTCCATTTCGTGATTTTGAGCACACTTTGACATATCTAGAAGCAAAAGTTTCGAGCTCATATGTGATTATTGAACAGATGATAGTACGTACTGTAACTATTACCTAATGTTCGTCAACAAATATTTGTTTACACTGATTTTCAGTGGCACAAACATGGGAAATTTGAGGTAGTGAAAATCGGTTATTTGTGAACGATGCAGAATCTGTTTCTTTTCAAGTTGTTTCACTTCTTTATGTTGAAAGCACTTCCAATCGACTAATTAAACTGAACAGAAGTGATTCAATTCGCTAATCAAGAAATTTATGTCATGTTATAAAATACTCTGACGTGTTCGCGCCATGGGAAGAACATGACGGACAAACCGAATTGAATTCACTTTACAATATTCCGGTGTAAAATTCAATAGGCTACATTTTAGGCTCTATTAGAACTGGGGGTCTCTCCATTTACAAAATTTAACTCAAAAATTCGAAATTTTTGACAATGAAAACCATTTTAAAACAATGCAAGAATCTATCAGTATGTCAGATTTTTGCTTATTAGACATGCCTAGTAAAACGCAAAAGAGATTTTGTGTCTACCTTGTCGCGTTGAAAAAATGTGAAATTTCGATTTTTGGAGTTTGTGACCTCATATTTCCTTACGGACACGTCAAATCGATAAACCAGTGGTACTTTGTGTAACGTGGGTCCAAGAGGTATACATGCACAAAGCAGGACCAAGGGGTTCTTATTCCGGGGGGCCGCATGTCCGGGGGATTGCAATTATGGTCCATTCTTACCGATCCGGCCTCTTAACATGACTCCTACATTGCAGTGACCAACTTCCAAACAATATCGAATTAATGCAAGTGGAGCATAATATCGAAACTACTTGGTGATTTTTTTCCATTATCGTTAATCCTACACCAGATTAGACACTTATATTTTTGCGATACTCGCTGAGGGGCTTTTTTCATGCATATGCAAACATAATGGTGATATATCTGCTACGCGGTACAGGATGGATCAAGACTGTTGTAAATGAGAATGGAAATGGGCTACTGAAGGGGTCGAGAAGTCCCGTTACTCGCTGCGCATTTGTCACCTTCGAAACGAATAAGAAGGATCGATTGCGAAATAATACTGGAGTACTCGACTGAAAAAAACTTGAAAAAGAGAGGCACGTGGATGCACTGTTATGTGGTCGTTGAAGATCCTTGAAATCTACCCCAATCTTTGGACACGTGCGACGACCGTTTGGAGGCTATTCATGCTCGCCCCTCGAGTTACTCCAAGACTCGATTGCGAGATGAGATGTATGCCCCCTCTGACTTAATCAATAAGTAATTAACTAATTAACATGGTCATCGATTGGGTAATGTAATGTCTCTCGAACGGACTAAATAGTGACTCGGCCCAATTTCTGACTCATCACTGCATCACGGGCATTGTAGACTCAAAAGGGCAACGATCTTATGACACAGAGGGGAGCAACTATCAGCAACATCATATGATTCAGATCTGAAAAGTGTTGATAAGGAAATAATATTAAACTTTCCCTTTGGCTACTATGAGAGTGTCCATTCTATCGACCTCACTTAGTCCGCGTCTGCCCCCCCCCCATGAAGATCATGAGAAGTATAGGCGATGTCACGAAATCATCTCCTCTACTCACCCTCATCTGGTTTCATTTTTTGTTATTTTAATGAAAAAAATGGTATTGTAGATTTGAATATTTTTTGTGCCATAAATTATAGATTGTCGATGATTTCGTTGTACAAAAATTGACAACCGATATCAATATGTTGAGGATTTGAGGAAAATGCGCATTCCGAGAGTGGAGATCGTTCAAAATAAACAGTGACACAATACGTAATCCGCAACCCGCACTGCCTGTGCATACTAGTCATCGAAAATGGTGAAATAATATTTCAAAATATTGATTCATCACGGACGCGGGATTTAAGGAGGACATGCACATCGAAATGAAATTATTCACTGTTTTTTCCAATGAGTCTGCATTTTTCTTGCCTTGAACATTTTCTACTTTCAGTTGCACAAATCATACCATTTTAGATGAAGAAAGAAGCAAAGGAAGACTTGAAAAAGCAAAGATTGGACGAGGAAAGGAGACATGAGGAGATGGTAGCTGCTCAGAGAAGGAGATTTGAGGAACTGGCAAGAGCAAATCAATTGGAGAAAAGATCAGAAGAGATGAGACGACAGGTGACATTATAAACTTCGCATTATATTTTTAAATAGTTTATTCTTCAACTACAGGGTGCGAGAAAAGTATTGTGACACAATTCAATTAAGACCCACTTGGTGCGCAGTGTTTTAATTTTTCTCAATTTTTTGCACCATGTACCTTAGCTATGTAGCTATTTAGCGCTCATGTATCAAACAAATATTTCTTTTAGATTACGAGATTTAATTTATTAAAAATTTAGTGAAGAAAAACGATCCTGTTTCTCTCACTGCATGAGTCGTATTCTTTAATGCCTCATTACAACAATGTAATAGGTGGGGCATTCCATTTTTTTTTCTTAAAAAGGGCACTTGTGCCCGAGTCTAAATATGTGTCTATTTAATTTGGGGATTTGGTTATACAGCTTAAAAATATTTAAAAGTAAGCTGTGACGAACGGCCCTCGAAAAAATTTTCTCGAATAAAGATGTCGCGTCCTTCAAATATGAATGATAGAAAAATATAACCGTATGTATTATGGTACACGTACATTCGGTAGTGCAAATATGCTTTCAGTTTAAATTGGGAAAGCGAATCTGCTTTCTGTACCAGTTTCGAATCTGTCCCAAGTGTCGTTTTCAGCCATATTTTCACACGTATGGTTCAGTAATTTAAACCATGTTTTCATTCAGTTTGACGCTATTAAAATTCATAATTCGGTCCTCGCATATAACATACAAGTTTATATCTCAATATATGGATGCTGAGAAAGAAATTCGAAAATGTGATTTTTCAAAAAGATAATTCCGTATCAAAGTGTGATGCAGTTATTTTCATATTTCCGTTTCCTGATATCGTATTTCCGCCTAAACAAGTATACTTTAAAGATGAATGGTTGCTCTCCATATTCAAGTTGAGAAAGTGAGGGAATTATTATCCGAAGATTTTTTATTATTAATTAAAGAGAAAAATGAGCTGCGGGCCAAGGGCCCATTTTTTCGAACTTGAAAATCGAAAAGCTCTGAAAGACAAAATCGATAGATGGGGAACTGTAATAAAATTGTTGGAGGTACTGATCGCAGGCATATAATGGCGAAAGCAGAAATCTATGCTATCATTATTTCGCGAGATATTACATAAAAGACTTGTCACCATACTTTTCTCGCACCCTGTAATTTTAGGCCGCCGATGAAGAAATGCGAGCTTCGGTAGCAAGAATGGAGAAAATGATGGAACAGGTATGGACAATTGTTGAATAATAGCATATTCTTATGGTTGATAATGAATATTAATTTGATACGTTTTCAGCAGCGCGAAGACGCCAAACGAGCTGAGAGGCAGTGAGTTTTTATTTTTTTTAAAATCGTATCATCATACATAGCACATGCTCTTTCCACTTGGAGAGTACTCATATTTGCGCAAAACTCCTTGAACAAAATGAGAGCGCTGTCAGTGAGAGCGAGGACAGGATTTCCTGTTTTTCCTCCACCTGTCTCACCATTGGGATATGCACCTGCTCGTGTAGATAGTGCAGTGCTCTATAAATTGCTCATCTCATATCTCCCCATCGATAAATCCACGTGGCGAAGTTCTGCGTGAAGTTTTAGAGATCTGCATTCTAATGGGCGGAATAGGCTCCGCCTATTTTGTCACAAGAGTTCGCAATAGAGTAGACTGAAGAGACCATGCACTGCTTTATCAACATTTCAAAGTCTAAATCTAACGTTCATTGATAGCGTCAATTTTATAATGTCCTTGCACTGTTCTCCGTTCTCCCGCGAACAGTCTCGAATACAGAAGGTAACATCAACTTTAACCTTTTAAATCTCAGGCATCAGGAGGATCTTCGCAAAATGAATGATGCCAATAATGACAGAAGAGATGGAAAAAGCCGAAGAGAAATTCTCAACGAGGCAGCAGAGTCGCTTAGAACACTCGACTACGCAGCATATTCACTCTCTAGTTTGATAAATACAATGACAGGAATATTTAGAATATTCAATAGGTAGAGTTCAAAATTCGGGTCACCGTAAAAAGTGCGAAATAAAGAAAGATACGGCGGCCCGAATGAAAAACTCTAATCCAAATCCCTTGCACAACTTGACTTGTTGAATATTAATCGCATTGCTTAACAGAGGAAATCTGAGAGAACCGAGATACGCCCGTACAAGGAAAACTTAACCTATGCTGAAAAAGTGTCCCTAGGGGTACTTTTTCAGGTAGATCACGAAAATCGACCTTAGGAAGCCGTATCTCTGACCCATCATTCCCTGCGGCGCGCCTCAACGGCGAGGTCGATTTTTCTATGTTTTGAACGGCTCGTCCAAACCCCGCACATATATAGTAATTCTGAAAGATCTCGTCGAGATAAACATTGTTTATGTTGGAAGTAAAGGTCTATCATGTCTGTGAAAAAAGTTACGGTCATTTGAATGTTAAAAATTAATACCAGACCTTCGATTTTCATTTAAATTTGCGCCCAGGGGTAAAATTGCACGAGAAATCGATTGAAAATGAAACTGGATTGTTATCGAGCACCAGTTGTTCATGGCATCAATTTTCAACATTCAAATGACCGTAACTTTTTTCACAGACATGATAGACCTTTACTTCCAACATAAACAATGTTTATCTCGACGAGATCTTTCAGAATTACTATATATGTACGGGGTTTGGACGAGCCATTCAAAACATAGAAAAATCGACCTCGCCGTTGAGGCGCGCCACAGGGAATGAGGGGTCAGAGATATGGCTTCCTAAGGTCGATTTTCGTGATCTACCTGAAAAAGTACCCCTAGGGACGCTTTTTCAGCATAGGTTAAGTTTTCCTTGTACGGACACTGCAAGGAATATATCAATTCTCTCAGAATTCCTCTGTTAACATTAGAAATTTTTGTGATATTTTGAGTCTGGTTCCCGTGTCCATTTTCACACAATCTCATATTAATACATGTTGAATAAAATAATGCAATACATGACTTGAGGAACAAAGATACGCGTGACATTTTCATTGCTGTCTCAAATTCAAGTTCAAATAATAATTAAATTTCGGTTAAATCTATCCTAAGCCACATTACCCGTCTACACCGATCATTTCACACTGCGATATTCGTTGAAAAAGTGTGAGCATGTATATTTTCTACTCGAGGTGCGAGAAAATCACAGAAGAATGCGTGTAGCGTGAGTGAACAGTTGTTCAATCACGTTCAATGTTCAATGCAAGCGTTCAATGCAATGCTCAATGTTCAATGTTCAATGCGGAATAAAGTTTATTCAGCACCCCATTATATTTTTTACATGGTATTTTTTGCGAAACTCGAAGCGGGTATTTGTACATGGTACCTAGTTTGGGTATAGATCTGCTAGTCGGATCAGGATGGGTCTACACTGCGGTAAATGGGAGGAGGCTAATCGAGGGGTTCGAGCAGTCTTCTCAGCGTTCCCCGCAGCGCCTCCGTCAACTCCGCCCTCTCGGCGACCGAGGGATCCGCCTGTAATGTAGAGTTCGTTATTCGGGTAATCGTCTCTTCATTTCCCACATTCTCTCGACCGGTAGAGAGGCGAGAGAGTGTGGGAAGTGAAGACGACTACCCGAATAGTGAACTCTACTGGAATGGGGAGATTTCATCACATAATTGCTTGCTCATTCAGCTCTCGTGCTAAAGAAAGAACTGGAAAATCGAAATAGAGAAAGAAGAGGTTTTTCAGATTTTGAGATAAACTCACAGTTATAGCTTTGATGAGTGATTCCACTCGAGGCTTGATTCTCGACCCGTCGTATTCATCGTGCTCATGGAAGACTCCGTCGTGGATCGCCGGAATAATTAATCATTTGGTTCTGCATCGGATTGAACCATAAAAATACCCTTCACTTTTGGCAAATAATTTTATCAGCGAGAATTCTGAAAATACCGGAGAAGGATGATTTTTGATTCTCATCCGGTGGGTTTTCATCCGACCTATATGTAGTGCCGGAAAACTATTTTCGCCAAACAAAGCCGAAGATAAAGATGTGGCACCTTCACGAGAAGAGGCAGGAGCAGTGCCGTGTCTGAATAAGGCGAAAATTTACCGACAGACTGACATTTAGGAAATTTAATTGCTGACTAAAAATGCGTTCACACACGTGTGGCTACGCTACGCCTGTTAGACTAGTTCGAAAAAAATTGCCCGTAACTCACTCAGAGCGATACCGCGGTCTTTGAATCTATTTTTACACACGCTCTCTACATTTTGAGTGCTGGGAGCATGCATAGAATGGATAGAGTTTAGTATCGTCTCTCGAACTCTAATCATAAGCACTAAGTCGTATGAAAACTATTGTTTCATGCCGTCATTGATGTATCAAAGGCATTAATAAAGAGTTCTCTTCCAATCTAGGACCGGTTTCATACCCTGACTTCTGCCGACGCAGTCGACAACGACAGTGAGAAGTGGGAGACAGTGCTCCTCGACGATTCCGCACAGTCGGTACGTGTTCTTGATGATGCGGATGTAGACGGCGTGCGAGTTGTTGAGAACCAGAAGGAATGGGGAGACGACCTGGACGATCTGAACGAATCAACAGTAGCGATGACGGAAGACAATTTCCCACTGTAAGTAAAAATGTATGTGCTATGAAACAAAAACAGATGTCGACTATGCAAAATTCTGACAATAATAATTCATGTTAAAATTGAATGAAAATTCTTACCTCAGGTAGGTAGGGCAGGATCTGAGCCTTTCCAATTTCATTTGTAACGTTGGCAAGCACATTGTAGGCGTCGGCGAAGAGGACCTGAGAAAGCCAGGGGTTTCCCCAGCATGTAATTTGATTTTTGGAGAAGTTTCAGGCGCGCAAAATGTATAGCACGTCATTTGAGAGGCATATGGAAATTTTTGAAGGGGGCTACCCTAGGTTAATTTTCTGAATCACCGTGTAATGCGGGGGCACAATACGAAGAGCTGCGATCAGCCGAGGCAGGACGACGGCGTATCTTCGCGCCACGCGCCACTAAGAATGAGATGAGATTAGGGAGAAAAACTGGAAAAAATCGATGTCAGTCTTTTGATCTTCTAACATGAGCACACAATTGATGTTATATCGCACTCGTTAGTGAATGCTTCTAGATACCATTGAGACAATAGCTGCAGTATCTACCAAAGATAAAAGCAAACTGGCACTCTTGGACAATTGGCCCACCCCCTCCTCCACCACACTCATTTCCCCCTCCTCAACCTCACTCATTGCTAGGTATCATTCCTTGATTTTCGGTCCCACAATCCCTTTGTGATGGGAAGGGAGAGAGGGGTGGGCCAAATATCCACGCAGTGCCTGCAAACTCATACATTCGCAATCGACCCCAGTGGTCTGACTAGAGCAGCGAGCACTCGCACATCCGCATCCTCCAATCCGGCCAGCAGCAAAGACAGCGCCTATGGAGTAGAGTTGGCAATACGCGTGGAGGTTACGAGCTGGTCACGCCTCCCCCCCCACCTCCTCGTATTGCCAACCCTACTATGGAGATAGATGAGACGAAAAATTGAAAAAGACCATTTCCCACGAAGTCAATCCGAGTTCATGATTACTAGAAAATGTGGAGGAAAAATCAAGCATACGAATTCCTTCTCCGAATCTTTGGAAAAGGAGGGAAGAATGGACGAGATGAGCATAAACGCCGCGAACCGCTCAAGAGAAGACTGTAAAGCGGGACAATTCGTAGAATTGCTGCAAATACTTGGTCATCATTGTGCTTTAATTCAGTAAATGCAACAAATGCTATGCACGAGTTGGTCTCCAGCAAGAATACAATGCTCAAGGGGACTGTCATCTAGATATGGTATCGAAATATTATGATTTTTAATTTCTCTGAAGTGTATATTGATCGATACGATATGCCTATATACATATATGTACTAGGAATATCGTATCGATGCATGATGAAGAACAAGCATTAATCTCTCACGGAATCTTGGATATACTTGTCGAGACTCTCCAGCAGGTTCGGCAGCATCGACGGCGGTAAGTTGGAGAGCACAAGGATAGTGGCGACGAGCGCGCCCGCTCTTCCCAGATTAGCACCTGAGAAGAAAATGTTCATCCTTCCTTAGTTGTTAAAATACTAAAATATAACCATTCATGTTTACACCTAGATGTGCCAGTTTACATAGAAAGGGGCATGCACAAATATGCGTACTTGTCATAAGTACGTGATAAAGTATTGATTACGGCTAATACGATCATAAGGGTCAAATAATAAGATAATAGTAGTATTGGTCAAAGAAAGCAAGCGTATTTCTTCGCAATGAGAAAGATGTGAATGCGTTAATATATATGAAGTATGATTATACTGCACATAGTTAAGGTAGCACAATGTTAAATTTAAAAAAAAGATTATGAAAGCTTGTTACCTTCCAAGAGCCAGTCAACCATGCTCATGAATAAAGCGGCCTCGAGTTGGGACACCTTTCCATCATTGAACAGTGGTTCGATAGGTGTGACGGACATCCTGTAAATTATTTTTATACAAATAAAATAATCAATGATATATCGACGAAATTAGCCCAAAGCTCACGCCCAGTCGATAGTTGGTAGATGATCAGGCCACTCTGTACTTGCCCATTCCTTGTCACTTTTGACCAAGAAGACGTTCATCATAATCCACCCGAAAGCTGGCAACGAAAAGGAATAAGTAGTTGAGCCTAGTTGAACCTTTAGAGTTTTCACAGGTCTCGAAAAAAATATCATCACTATCCACAGAATAACGAAATTCGGACAACTTTCTTGTCATTTTCCGAAACCTATCACTGCTCTCCCGGTGTGTAGAGTGTATAACATGAAAAGGGGGAGCCGGAACTATGTGGAAGAAAATGGGTTAAAAGGGAGTGAAAGTGTGTCACCAATGTCGCGCATACGGTAGGTGGGCACTCCAGACTGCTTGAATACATCGAGCATCACGTCGATGGCTTCACAAAGGCAGAGAACGTGGAACTTGTCTGCTGTCCGTCTGTCCATTCGCAAGAGACGATAGATCTGAAATATGCTGCGAATGCGTACAACATGTTGTGTTTTTATCCCGCATATTTTCAGCATTATTTCACCACTCGAATATGCAAGCAGTGCAGTTACATTTGTGCCAGATAACCGAGAATGATGTCGTATGATAACTATGATCTCATGCCGCCTTGATCAAACTGTAATTCCAAGATTGAGACTTACGTCACAGCAGAGAGTGAGGATGGGCTCTCGATACGCCGCGAGTAGACCAGGATCGGCACGGATGAGAGCGCGCAAGCACTTGAGCGGGAGCGCGACGCTCTTGTACGGGCTGCCAGCCCCAGCCTTCTGAAACAATATCCAATCAACACGACGATAAAACGTAAAGATGTAGAACGTATTTCAAGCTAGTCGGACTGTATCTGGGTCTTCTATAGCAAATGTGCATATCTTTAAAACAAGCTTATTTGTAGTCCAAGATATTTATTTGTCCCATTTGGAAGACTCTGGACCTGTGGATATTGTCTGTTCAAGGAAACTGCAAAACCACATAGAAAATGCATCTAATAATTTTCTTGAACCTGCTTCTGTGCCGAGACAATATCCCATGGCCCAGGAAAATGGCGTGGACATATAAATTCACATAAGAGACACAGGAAATAACCTTCACTAAGAAGGCGAATAGTTGGTCGGCCGAAGACGCGCCTGCTTCGCCTCTGATCATTGTACAGATCTCGTCACGAATGTCATCCAGGCGAGATTTCGCGGCATAACTAGCAAGTTATATCATTAATTTAGAAAATATATCAGAATTACATAAAAATATATTTTAATGCAAGGCTTTCAACAATTCTGGTTCCAACTAATAAACGCAATGAACAAACCCCTCAGCATCCAGAATGGCAACGGCCTGTGTAAGCAGTCTATCGATGACCGATAGGTTTGTCGAGTTCTAAAAATATAGCTAGTCAATTGCTTGATTTTTACTGCCGAGCATTGATTTGAGCAAGAATTTGATTTTTTGAAAAGAGCAATTCATTTGCCGTTGCCTACGTGCAAAACGTTTCCTCAGCAAAAACAAAGATATTGCTCCTACTCATGTTCGGAATTCAAGGTCGATTGCGCGGTTGCTTCTTGAATTGGCGTTCAAACCATTGAGTAATACCTCAATCGGACCTTCGCGAGCGCCCCGCTCTGCGTTTCTCGACTGGTCGAGTGGGTCCCTCGAGTGGGTCCCTCTATCGACAGCTGATCTGGCACCTGGAAAACTCCGAATCTAATGTGACCTGAAGGGATCGCGCCTCTTCTCTCCCTCTAGATCAATTTAAAATCTGCGCCACTCTACTGTGCAAATAGGAAGCGTACCAACAAACCACTTAAGAACTCTTAGAAACTGCAATATTTTTTTGTATACGCGCGAAATTGTTTTATCCGAGTGTATTGCAAGACTTTAGATTTTTCTGCGGATTCCTATGTGTAATATTCCTGCGGTTTCTGTTATGAAGACCCTTCCGTCCATGATTAGCAGATAACAACACTAGGCCGGACGATCACTGTCAGATGATAAACAAAAATGGATTCTTTAGCTAAACTTTCACAGAAGCATTTTTGATACTTTGGCAACCTTCTGTGAGCCTACCGTGGAATGGTACTATTTTTGGTTATCATCAGCAAAGTTATCATCCGACCTAGCGTCAATACCTCATGACTGATCTCTTCACTCCTCTCATCATCGGCTGAATTTTCGACTGACGAAGGGAAGGAGTCATCGTCTGGCATCTGCATAGTGCCCGTTCATTTAATGCATGCTGATTGGCGATAAAAAAGATATCCAAGCAGATGTGTCTGTACTAACTGTAAGACGAGAGTAGATAGAGTAGAGTGGAGCGGAGGGAGGAGAGGGACTGGCAAACGACCTGTCGCTTGGCCGGAGAGTGGGTGGAATGAGTGGGAGAACGAGGAATGGAAAAATAACAGATTGTCATTTGAATTTGAGAGAAAAGTGAAAAATTTGTTTTGTTGTTTGCGGCACGTACGATATTACATTTGCTTATTCTAACATTCTGTTGTGTAAAGATTGGACATGGGGATCACAAATAATTTATCACAAATATCTGACCGTTATTAATGACTGAGGTAACGTTCCCTAGAAGCACTTTGGACAGCAGGGATACGTAGTCCTAGCAGTAGTCGGCCTCACCGCACTACACCACCTAGCGTAGTCGTTCACGACTGTAAAATCGCTTGACGTGGCTGCACTTTTACCTTTTTTTCTGACCGTTGTGATTAACATTTACCGTAAAAAATGGAAAACTGAGAAAAAAGACGGACAGCAATTGAAATTCGTACATGACTAAATTAGAACAGTCTACTGATTCCAGTAAAGGTTCCAATGAGTGAATCCGCTGCAGCACCGAGAGCTCCGAAGACTCCGCCCCCTCCTCCGCCATTGTTGCCATTCATCATTCGAAGATCTTCGCGATGTCTGTGATTCAGAGTTCAAGAAACAGAACCACAGAACGGTGAGAAAAGTTGCATCATGAAGGCATCACTATTCGTGAAACGTAACCGTTTTATGATATTTCATAAACTTGACATACTCGAATTTCAATATCGGATTCTCTGAATAACTGCAGTGATATGAATGTAAAAATCTTGAAACTCACCGCTCTTCAGCCCGCTTTGCGTCTTCGAGCTGCTGAAAAACGTATTAAATTATTATTTTTATCAAACGAATGAATCGACTTTTCTACAACTTTTTAAACTTTTGCCCATACCTGCTCAGCCATTTGCTCCATTTTCGATTCCAAACCCTGCAGTTTTGCATTACCTTCATCGGCCTACAATTCGATGACTATTATACGATTTCATCAGAAAAAAAACATATTTAGAGTCCAGCTCTGAGAGATTCGAGAAGTGGCCGGACATCATCATTACCGATCTGGCTAGAATTTTTTTAGGGAAGTCTACCATGGACATGGATCGTATTCCCTGAAAATTGGGTCCCTCATTATCCCTCATTTGACCCAAGTTTTTAAAATAAAATGTGCCGAAATTCAAAAATCCGCTCGTTCTAACTATGACCATTGAATTCTACGTGAAATTCCGCGTCGAACAAGCCCTTAAAACCAAAAAAATCTTCATACCTAAATTTTAACGAAAGTAGGTCAAAACAGATCGATAAAAAAATTTCGTCTCGGATCAAGTCGAGTGTATGCACATTGTGAAGCCCATATTTTTCTGAGCAAGGTTTGTGTTTATTATTTTTCATGAAAATGCTTCCCTGATAAATTGTAAGCGTTCAAAAGATGCGTTTAAAGAGGAATTTTGGCTTGTGTTCGTGCTGGTCTAAAAATGCCGAAAAGGGCACTTTTTAAACGAGCAGATTTTGTACTTGGGATGGGTGTAGTTAAAATCCGTTGAGAGCGCGGTCCTATCTCTAAAGGCAAAAAAAAATGTTGTCACTTTTCGATTGACCATAATTAGGCAATTTTGATAATGAGGGACCCAATTTTCAGGGAATACGATCCATGTCCATGGTAGACTTCCCTAAAAAATTCTAGCCAGATCGGTAATGATGATGTCCGCCTGTAACAGCTGAACCCTCGATTCTTACAGAGCTGCACTCTTAAAGAGACTAGTAAAAACTGTAAAAAATAATTCTACCTGTCGTCTCAACTCCTCTTCCATTCTCTGCTTTTCCTCCGATGCTCTAGTCTGTTCTTCAATTCTCCTTCTCTCAGCAGCGTCCATCTCCTCCCCATGTCTCCTTTCCTCCTCCGATCGTCGCCTCTCCACTTCTTCCTTTTCACGAACTTCTTTCTCCATCTGCAATAAATCGGATGAGAATTATGGCGTCATGCCGCCTGTAATATACCAAAGGCGGCGCCATAGTCGTGAACCTTACATGCGGCCTATGCAGTAGACAAAAGGGCTTGGTAAGCGCCTCGTTAAGTAAACATTACCTTGATTCTCAACTCTTCTTTCTCCTTCTCCTGTCTCTCATGCTCCTCTTTGGCTCTGTGCTCTTGTTCCACCATCAGTCTCTCAGCCTCTTCCTTCTCCCTACGAGTCAATTCCATCTGAAGATGTCATCTCTTCATTTCGATAATTGGGAAATTCATACCTTCTTTATGTTCAGGTTGTCCTTGAGGTACACCCCTTCGAATTTAACCTAAATGTATCAATGTTCGTAATTTTTGATAATTGAATAAATACCTTGATTTCGTCCTTCAGTAAATCGAAATATTTAGTAAGGCTTCCCATCTTCTTCAGCTCGGTGAACATTCTAGAATATTGAATGATTAATAATAGACTGTGCGATGCATTACCTGACAGAATCATTCAAAATCTCTTCGTGAATTGTTTTCAAGTTGGCATCTTCAAAATACTGGCGATCGTTGAGTTCTGCGAATTTCTGAAATTACATTGGTTTGCGGCAAATACTACTAGAAACACGAACTGCTTTCATGGAGGTTTCATAATGACCCAGACTAGCAGCCATCGCGGATTGATGAGTCGCTTCAGCTGTTGCCTGTCATTCTCGTAACTTTTAATGTGAATGTTATGTTATATCCTTACATCGAAGACGCTTTTCGGCTCAGGAACTACTCCACTAGCGAAGATCTTGATGTAGGAATCGAAGAACTGGAGGAACTCATTTCCATTGATTTGCTTTCCTCCGATCTGAAAATGAAATATTCGTACAATCTAAAATGAAAAGTGTATGAACACATTTGGAATAGTGCAACATAATGCATTACCTCCTTTGAACGCAACAGATTGCCAATCAAGTAAGGGACCAGACTTCCCAGTTGCTCTCGAAAGTCTGGTTTCATGTCTGCGATGAATTTTACATTCATCTGAACTGTCAGGCATAAAGCCAAATACCATTGACAGTGATTGCTCCCTCCGATCCTCGGCTAATTTTCTCGCCAGGATAAGGCAGCAGCGCACACTTGATGTCTACGAAACTTCTGAAATAATAAATGTTAATTTCATTCAATTTTATCGAAAATTACCTTTGAATATCCCTGCGCAAATGTTGCATTGATGGATTGGAGCTGGCTTGAGCCTGAAACGAAATAAGAGATTATTAAATAAATTTAAATATTTATAAAAGTACCTTCATCATATCATCGAGATGTCGCCTGCCGGCTTCAAATCCGTACTCATTATCGTTCTGCCAGTCACGAATGAGGAACAGCAGAGACTGAATATCGATTCATCTATTGATTTCATTTACTAACCACGATGTGTCATCATAACCCATTGTTCACATACCTGGAAAGGAGAAGTGCCTTCTGAGTTATCCAGCGCGTAACTTCCATACGAAGCGAAGAACTGAAACAGAAAACTGGAGAATAATTCGAGACATTGCTCTCAACTTTTATGAAATAGAAAACCACTAAAGCTAAGTACTTAAATTGCTCATAGTATAATGTTTTTTTTAATTCAAGAGCTAGATGCTTACTTGAAGGTGGTTGAGCGTATCCTCTTGCACGTCTTGACTCACATTATACACCTGAATTTGCAATGATAACTGATTTTTTAAATTGTATTTATTTTCGTCTAAAAATATACTATGCGATTGAAAAACAATGTGTCTAAAGAATCACTATGATTCACTTCTTCTAAAGTCCAACATACCAGCATGGAGGACAGAAGGGCCGATAACGCGAATACTGTGGCGCACTGAGTCATCGATGATTTGTGGTCGAAGGCTCCCTCGGTGTCCATCAAAAGGATGACTATCTGAATATGTACTTTTTTTTATTTTTTTTTAGTTTTACTTTGATGAACACATTATAACTCAGTAGAAAATTTGGAAAATCGAGGCAAATCAATGAATGTAAACACCTCCTCTCCTCTCGCATTCTTCACAGAGAATGGCTCGGGCCACATGAGAATTCCTTCTGTGACCGCCTTCTTTGATTGTCTCCAAGTAAATCCCGATACAGTGGAATTAGGTGCCATCCAGTCTTTCCCACCTTAAATTTCGTAATCAGCGAAGAACGAAAAACATTGATTGAGTGAGAATTATTTGCAAGACTTACTTTGATTGCATTGCAAATACCGAACGATGTTGCTAAGAAAGAAGCTCTTCCCCTTGCGGAAAGCCCCGGCAACAGTCAGAACTGCTACCTAGAATCAACTTATTAGTCAACTGATCGGAAAATATGGCAAACCTTTTTGTTCTCAAGCTTATTTTGCTGAATAATTTGATTCAGCGCATTAGTGAGGACGTAATACTTTCCGACTTTCTGCAAAATGAATGTTTGGTTTATACGATGACAAGTGTAGACTACCTCAACGATTTGTACTGCTGTTTGCTCCTCCATTTGCGAGCTTGCGAATCTAAATAAATATATTTTTTTTGCATACAATTAAATGATAAAATAAACTGAAACACACAGATCGACATTCAAGAGCAAATGAAGGCGTGAAGGCATTCGCATTTCCATTTATACTACCTAACAAACATATCGACATCTCTTTCGAAATGATGACTAAGCGTACCTTGACCGGTTTGACAAGTGATCTAATGACGCATAGAGAGCAACGGTCAAGGTCATTTGATTACTCAACATTTTTGTTGTGAAATTTAAGATTTGCTAGTGAATTTTTTTTTCTTTCTAACCAATTCTTCCAATTCCTAAGAGCATGAACAATGCGATGATTTACTGTGCTGATTCGGTTGAAACATCTACGGACTCTAAATAAAAGACAAATGCATTGTCATGGATAATTCAACAAAAGGGAGTTGTTGAAACAAGGAGGGCGAATGTAAAGACCTTTAAAGGAATCAGGCTAGCCAAATTGCGAAAAATCAACTGAATCGCGATGTTTTCAAAATACTGCCTTGGTAAAGAAGTGCATGAGTGACAGGCAGTGACGCATCGGAGAAGGTGAAAAAGAGTCCCTCTTATCGATGTGTTTGATCCCGTTCTCTCTACTCGTTGTCATCGAAGTAATGGCCAATGGTGAAAGATTATTTCAAAATTGTGATTCATCGCCGAGGGGATTTAAAGCGTTCATTGAAATAATACTTTCATTTTGCTCGCTGGATCTGGTAGTGTTTTTTGGGCTTATTCTCTCCTAAAAAATAGGATTTTCCTAAAAAAATCAATAATACTTTGATTCTACGCGCGGTATACTGTACGTTTTTCACTTTGCATTCTACTATTATATATTTTTTTTTCATTTTCCAGGTTTGTACATTCGGAATCATCGCACAACAATGACCTCAAACACTGCCGTTCAAATTGTCGAGGTAATATCTTCCAATTTATATTTCAACAAAAAAATGAAATAAACGCTTTCAGAAAGTAGGAGGATTATACGTCCTCAATTCCGAAGCTCTCAATGAGATTCTCAAGCACGAGGTCATAGGGAACAAGAAGGTCAGTGTCTTTCGTAATTTAGATTTAAAAATGCAAATTTTAACAGGTAGCTATACTGACCGTCGCTGGAGCGTTTCGAAAGGGGAAGAGCTTCTTTCTTAGCAACATTGTACGATATTTGCAAGGCAAGAAAAGTGAGTCATTTACATCGATTTGGCAGGCATTGAAAGTCATTTCACATTCAATGTATTTTCATTCACCGTGCGCTTGCCGTAATTTTAAGCGTGAATATATTAATTGAGATGGGGAAGACTGGATGGCGCCAACAGCTCCTGTATCTGGATTCACATGGAGGCAGTCCTCTCAGGCAGTCACAGAGGGGATTCTTATGTGGCCGGAACCGTTCGTTGTGAAGAACGAGAAGGATGAAGAGGCATGTGCCCCTTTTCATTTTAGACATATTTTACTATTCACACATTTGAGCTTGAAATGCAAAAAAATAAATGAATGCGAATACTCCAATTCTTATCATTCACGATTATTCAGGGTCAGGCGGCCTTCTGTTTACCACAATGATATTCAAAAAGATTTTCCAGGTAGCAATCCTTCTCATGGACACGGAGGGAGCCTTCGACCACAAATCATCGATGACTCAGTGCGCGACAGTGTTCGCCCTTTCTGCCCTTCTTTCCTCTGTCCTCGTATGTTTGAACAGTGAAATGCATTTTTGGGGGATTAACTCACAACAATTCGATTGCAAAATATAAAAAAAAATGCAAAAGTATGTTTTCAGGTGTATAACGTGAGTCAAGACGTGCAAGAAGATACGCTCAATCACCTACAGGTCAGGATTTGGATGAAGTTTCAGATATTTTGTATCAATGGAATACTACTAATCTGATTCTTCCGAGATTGCAGAATCAACGTAGGGATGATATTCACTTTCATACATAATAAAGATTAAAATTTCAGTTCTTCGCGAAATACGGAAGCTTCGCATTGGATAACGCAGAAGGCTCTCCTTTTCAGGTTGGAACGATATGCTACTAAATTTCTACTCGAAAAACATGTCATGATGAATTATATTTAGTCTCTATTTTTCCTCATCCGAGACTGGCAAAATGGAGACGAATTCGGATTGGAGGCAGGCAGAAAGCATCTTGACGAAGTGATGATGGTAAGAAATTTAATTTATTACTGAAAACTCTAGAAAGACTTTCGATTAACTATTATATGAGAAAACTATTCTATTCTGGCAATTTCGAAATATTGTAATTATACCAGTCCCTCAGAGTAAATAAGAGCTAATAAATATAATTTTAGGCACAGGCAAGTGCCGACGCAGCAATGCAGAACCTGCGCAGAGACATACAACGGTATGTCGTCTTTACAAGTATTTCCAATCTATGATACTTTACCAATGAAATATTAGGATAAAAATCATCCATCGATCCCTCCAAATATTTTATCTCGTGGAATGTCTCCAAACTATTTCAGAAGTTTCGTTGACATCAAATGCGCCCTTCTTCCTTACCCTGGAAACAAAATCTGCAGAGGGTCTGAGGGAACAATCACAGTCAATGGTAACATTGCATTATGCACTTTGAAAAATTATTCGTTATTTGCTATCGTCGACGCGTTAACATTGACAATGTCAATTTGACATAGTAAGTATCCAATGCGTTCAATAAAAAATACACTTCAGATATGGACCCTGACTTTCAAGTGCAGCTAGGAAAGCTAGTTCCTCACTTGATCGATAACTTGCTACGACCGAAAGAGGTAAGCATGTATAATTTTAAAAAAAATACATATCACGCATCAGAAAACATAAACAAAATACAAAAAAATGTGATTGCAGATTGGAGGAAAGCAAATCACTGGATCTGAATTTGTCGAGTTCTTCAAGGCGTATTCAAAGATTTTCTCTAGTGGAGTCGTTCCGGAACCGAAGAGTATCTTCGAGGTAAGGAATTAACATCAAAGCAAATTGCAATATACGATAATCGCAGGCAACGTCAGAAGCGACCCATCAATCCGCCCTCAAAACAAGTCTGGATCACTACGAAAATGCCATGAAAGCGGTTAGTTTTTTTCAACTAGGATATATTATAATGTGTGCGATTTCAGAAATTCTGCGAACTAAAAGAACGCGAATATTTTGAGGATGCAAATCTGAGAAGTATTCATGAAGAGATGTTGAATGAGTCTGTAAGGTAATGGGAAACTCCGGTTAGAATTTATCTCGCAACAATTTAGATTGTTCAACGAAACGAAGAAGATGGGAAGTATTCCCAAATATCTCGATTTGCTCAAGGACGATGCCAAAGTAACTTTGTAAATTAAACATGAACAAATGATAATTCAGGCTAAATTCGAAGATGTATATCTCAAGGACAATCAAAACATAATGACGGTAACTAACTCACCTCTAGCATCGAAATCCTCAGAGAACATCCTCAGATTGAATTGACTCGAAGGGAGAAAGAAGAGGCCGAGAGACTTCGAATCGAGCAAGAACAACGAGCGAAGGAGGAAATGGAAAGACAAGAAAGGGAGAAAGAGGCGTTGAGAGTCCAGGTAGCCAAAGGCACTTTTCTGGTGCCTGGACCACTCCTTCTTTCATAATTTCGAAATAATTCCCTCCATTGAAGAAATAAACAAACAAAAATAACTTATATGTGGAAACGAATTCTATACGAAACTGTTTTAGATGGAGAAGGAGAAGGCGGAGAGGGAGGAAGCGGAGAGGCAGAGATTGGAGGCAGAAAGGGCGCATCAAGCAGCAATGGCAGAGGCAGAGAAACAGAGAATCGAAGCTGAAAGAATTGCAAATGAGGAAAGAGCGAGGTTGGAAGCGGAGAGACAGCGTCAGGTATGTAACTGAATATTACGATTGTCTTCGTGATAAATGACCTCCTCATTATGTACATTTTGTCTCTTATGTGAACAGTGAGAGGATGCATAGAATAGAAAAACCATTTCATAGAATAAAGAGACCAGACAATCACGATAAATACTTATGTTTTCAATAGTATTTCAAATGTTTCTAACATAACATTGGCCGATATCAATAATATTTTTGAAGGCGGAGGAAGAGAATCAACGTCACCAAGCCCTACAGAGACAAATGGATGAAATGCGAGTTAAGGTAAGTGAAAATGTTTGTAAAAATATGCAGTTTGTAAAAATATGCAAATTTCAGCAAGCTGCGGAAGCAGAAGAGACAAGGAGACGAGAAGAAGAATATCGGAGGGTGAGTGGTGATAATTTTAGCAAAATTGAAATTGTAACTATGTTTAGATGATTCATCAAGCTAACCGTCGGCGTAGAAACGAGTGAGTTGCTTGGACCTTAGATTTGATTGAGAGAATAACTTGCATCATTTGATAATCTTTGACCGAATACACAAAACATCCATAATACTTTCTCAAAATTAGATAAATGCAGACCATCTTCTTTTAAAACATTTATCATTTTAGCTGTTCTATTCAATGACTACGGAGGATCTCGACGCTCATTGCCCTCAATCAAAATTCTTCAACCGCCGATCGTGTTTTGAGACTTATTTTGAATTTGTTTATTATTTATATAATTATTGTTCTTGAAACTGGTAAATATATAATCAAATTATCGCCAAAAGTTGTTATTATTCTTCTTTGAGTTCTAGGGAAGCAACAAATAAATGTATGTTGGTCAAGTACAATACTGTAATAATGTAACTTATCGAAGTAAAAAAGCTAGAGTAGACTAGGCTTAGCGTTCATAAAAGATGATTGGGAAGTCATGAGATCCCGTGAAGTACTTCTTGATGATCTCCTTGATCTTGGGCATACCGAGGTACTCGACCTCATTATCCTTCATGTACAACGTGATCTTCGTTCCGTGATTCATTTCGGGTTCATCCAAGGTCCCGCAAATGAGGTGATATTGTTAAAAAGGTAAAGGGTAAAGGAGCAGCCACGATAAGCGATTTTACAGTAGTCGTGTCACTGATACGTTGGGTGGTGTAGTTCTGTGGGTCCGCTTGGGGGTGAGGTGGAGGGTAGGGCTGGCAATTCGAAGCCGGATGCGAATTCGTAGTCACCTCTCTCCCGCATATTGCGAAATCCGAGGAGAGGGGCGAATTCGCAATCGACTTCGAATTCCCAACCCTCGCGGAGGACACTTACGTGATGGTGAACGATCCTCCGACTGCCGACTCTCACTTCTGACAGTCGTCATCGTTGTGTTTCGACGTGACGACGACGCTGTCAGCAACGAGGAAAGCCGAGTAGAATCCGCCCCCCCCCCCTGCCAGGGCGGACGCGCTGCCATTCGCGCCGGCCTGGAGGTAGGGTTGTTGGAAAACTTGTGTTGAATGTTCGGGAAAGGTTCCGTTTGACTATATGAACAAACGCTCATCAACTTCATAGGACCCCTCAAGCATATCCGAAAAAGACGTCTAAAATTTTCCAATAAGAGAACCCTACCTGGAGGTCCTCCATGAAAGCCTTCGTTCCAGCATGCGTGATGGTTCGCAATTTGACCAGATCGGCCTTGGTCATTCCAATTCCAGTGTCGAAGATGATCAGAGTCTGCAGAAATTGGCATCACTTCTATCCGAGTCAACAAAAAAGTGAACGAATCAGTGTTCACTCACTTTCTTTGCCTTGTTTGCAATGATGTTGATGCAGAGCTCGGTGCCCCTCACTGAGGGATCACAACCATGCATCTCCTCGTAGGCATAGAGGGCTGAAAATGCGTTGGTGACCAACTCACGAAGGACGATTTCCTTAAACGAGAGATTTCGTAAATTTGCCCTCAGTATGTGATATATTATCATGCAAAATATGAATGCATTCGCGCAAGAATCTCACTTTTCGGGAGCATTTCGGTACATCAAAAATAATGCTGTTCTAAATATATGAAATCGACGAAGGTTACACAGGGGAACAGCAACTGTGTAGATTTTCAAGGGACTCTTTTTGCCGGTAGAGCTGCGATTCTTACGTGAACGAACTTATACATGTGCATTTGCTCACCTTGTTGCTGCGCGAATTGTTGTCGCTCCAGCTGATTAGCTGGGCGATATAAGTGACTATCTGAGAGGACTTACCTCAGGCCGCACAGCAAAAAATGAAATTTCAAATAAAAATTGCCCTAGGTGTAACTTTTCAAGTAGAGTTCGAAAATCGACCTTAGAAAGCCGTATCTTTCGCCCCTCATTTGTAGTTCCGCGCTGAACTTGAGCGGTCGGTTTTTGTAATTTTTGAACGGCTCATCCAAATCCCGTACATGTATAGTAATTCTAAAAGAGCTCGACGAGATGAGCATTTTTGCGGTTGGAAGTGTACGGCTAGCTCATCTAGGAAAAAAGTTCAGGCAGTTTGAAATATTAAAATTTGTATTGTGAAAACAGTTTTCCGGGGTGCAGTTTTAAGTATGTTCATTCGATTCCCCGTGAAAAGTTACCCCTAGGGCCAAATTTTCAGCAATAAATTGGCGAACCAATGATTTTTACCGAAATGCGGAAAAAGGAAGTATGATGAATCACTGAATTTCTGAAATTTCGCAACTTTGCAATTTTAAACTTTTAGCTATTAGGAAAAGTTCCCAATATTGTACTTCAATTTTTTATGCATAATTAGAGATTATTCTCTTTAATAAGAGTGACTATCTGAGAGAACCGAGCAATTTCACCTATATGCCGTACAGCGAAAAACAAAGTACTGATTTTATGATCTCCCTAGGGTTAACTTTTCACGTAGAGTTCGAAAATCAACCTTAGAAAGCCGTATCTCTGGCCCCTGATTTTATGTGGCGCGCCTCAACACTGTGGACGGTTTTTGTATCTTTTGAACTGCTTATGCAAACACCTTACATATATAGTAATTCTGAAAGAGCTCGACGAGATAAGCATTTTTACTGTTAGAAGTGAAACGCTAGCTCACCTGGGAAAAAACTTATCGCCATTTAAATTATCAAATTGGTCGTCGTAAAAATGTTACATTCCAGACGTACTTTTAAGTATGTTCATTAAATTCCTCGTGAAAAGTTATCCCTGAACGCTGTTGCGCGCGTAAATGAACAGATAGAGCCTCACTTTCAACAGATAAAATGTTTTGCTCATCATTCTCTACTTTTTTCATGTAAGGCCCAACTCGGTAGACCTAGTTTAGCATGAGTTTCAGTTTTGCGACTTTTCCAAAAGATTTCAGATGAAATCTGATATTTCAAGGGCCGTGATTTCTTTGGTACGCTTCAAGGCATGTTTGTACATCATGTGGAACAGTTTTAGGTTATTGGAACCCAACGCTCAGGTCGTAGAGGGCCAAAATGTAGATTTTTGATAATTCCGTTATTTTGACCCGTAATTCCAATTATTTGGTTCCAGTTCGTGCAATATGAAAATAAAATGATCAAAACAACTATTATATCAACAATTATGTTCAAAATAGCGCGTAGGAAGCGTTCCAGCACGGTAGGTCAGTGGTCCACTTCCGACTGCGAGAACTTAAACGAGCGCTCAATTGTCACGCAAAGAAATCTAATTCTGATACTTGGCGTGTGAAAACACTATGGTAGGTGCTATAAATTGCCCATAGGGGCAAAGTTGGGAAATTCCGATTTTTTTCTAAAATCGATTTTTTTCATTCGGGCCACCACCCAGAACCAGGTTGACCACCACGAATGAAATGCTTAACATAACAGTTGTAGAAGGAATCCTCATCTTCATTTCTAAAAAAAGAAAAATATTCACATTCCCCAATCTTGAAACTTATTTTTTCGTCATCTCTGCTTCGAAATAGTGAAAATGGAGACGATAGACAGGAAAAACCTGAAATTCCTAACAATTGATCCCTTTTCCTCCATTTGGCAGACCCCTCGTATGCGGCTTTTTTGGCGCGAAAATTTGCATTCAGGGATAACTTTTCACGAGGAATTTAATGAACATACTTAAAAGTACGTCTGGCATGTAACATTTTTACGACGACCAATTTTATAATTTAAATGGCGATAAGTTTTTTCCCAGGTGAGCTAGCGTTTCACTTCTAACAGTAAAAATGCTTATCTCGTCGAGCTCTTTCAGAATTACTATATATGTAAGGTGGTTGCATAAGCCGTTCAAAAGATACAAAAACCGACCGCCCAAATTCAGCGCATCACACGAAATGATGGGTCAGAGATACGGCTTTCTAAGATTGATTTTCGAACTCTACGTGAAAAGTTAACCCTAGGCAGATCTTAAAATCAGTACTTTATTTTTCGCTGTACGGCCAATGGTGAATTCTCTCAGATAGACACTCATAAACATGCCTTGCGATAGCAACAAACCATTTTTTTCACTTCACTTTTTCTCAAATTTGCAAGTAGCAAACTCAACAGGCAGAGACCTCTTAACGCTTTACCTGCAGCCATATTGTAGCATGCCTCGACATGTGTGAAAATTGGTGGAACAATCATCTTCCAATGTATCGGGGCTCTAGTTATTGACGCCCGAATATGGCTTAGATGAGAATGCCCGAAATATTTAAATTCATTTCGGAAGTTAATTGTGAGAATTATGATTGATTATTGTTGAAAATAATGTTTTCGTAACGTGAGGAATCAAATACGTCTGGAAAAGCGATCGTTTGAACAATTTTTCAAAAATCGAAATTCTCAAATATCTAATATTTCGGAAATTTTGAAAAGGTAAGAGGTGTATTTTTGGATATAGTTTATAAACCAGATTACGAAAACATTATTTAACGCAATATGCAATCATAATTCTCAAAATTAACTTCCGAAATGAATTTAAATATTTCTGACATTCTCATTGAAGCCATATTCGGGCGTCAATAACTAGAGCCCCGATACTTTGTAGGTGGACTGTTCCATTAATTCTCACATATGTCGAGGCATGCTACAATACGGCTGCAGGTAAATCGTTAAGTGGTCTCTGCCTTTTGAGTTTGCTACGTGCAAATTTGAGAAAATGTGAAGTGAAAAAATGGTTTGTTGCTGAGAAAATATATTAAAGAGAATACTCTCTAATTATGCATAAAAAGTTGAAGTGCAGTATTGGTAACATTTCCTAATACCTAACAGTTTAAAATTGCAAAGGTACGAAATTTCAGAAATTCAGTGATTCATCATACTTCCTTTTTCCGCATTTCGGTAAAAATCATTGGTTCGCCAATTTATTGCTGAAAATTTGGCCCTAGGGGTAACTTTTCACGGGGAATCGAATGAACATACTTAAAAATGCACCCCTGAAAAACTGTTTTCACAATACAAATTTTAATATTTCAAACTGCCTCAACTTTTTCCTAGATGAGCTCACTTCCAACAGCAAAAATGCTTATCTCGTCGAGCTCTTTCAGAATTACTATACATGTACGGGATTTGGATGAGCCGTTCAAAAATTACAAAAACCGACCGCTCAAGTTCAGCGCGGAACAACAAATGAGGGGTGAAAGATACGACTTTCTAAGGTCGATTTTCGAACTCTACGTGAAAAGTTACACCTAGGGCAATCGTTATTTGAAATTTAATTTTTTGCTGTGCGGTTCACAGGTAGAATTGCTCAATTCTCTCAGATAGTCACTCATATCATCATTCAAGGCGAAGGTCTCCTCTGTCGTTTTGATTCTGAAATTAGCGAATGTATATCACCTCAAGAAATACGAAAATAACGAGGGAAGTTTGCGCAAACTTGAAAATACGGTGAGAAAGGTACGGAGAGATAACGAAGATATCGGTGTGATTTGAACCAGAAAGGAGATTCGTCCTCCTGGAGCGCCCCGGGCACGCTGGAGAGACAATTTATCCCGAGTAGGGTTCTCTTATTGGAAAATTATTGTCGCATTTTCGGATATGTTTCAGGGGTCATATAACGTTGATGAGCGTGTTTTTATCTAGCGAAACGGAAACAGCCGAACATCCAACAAAAGTTTCCCAATAAGAGTAGGTGCTCGAGTTATTAGCATCCCGAGCTATTAACACACACTGGTGGAGTGCAACATATGAAGAATCTCGGCCCATCCTCATCTAAGCATCTAATGCATGATTTGATACACATAACGCTTGATTAGGAAAGAGCAAAGTTTGTTGATGACTTCTGGAATAGGACTAAGAATCGAGGCGCACAAGGATAGTTCGAAGTTCGGGACACTGCTCTTTCTACACACAGTCTCGGCGAAGGAAAGGGGCACAAAGTCGAGACCGTGAGCCAATCTCGAACTCTCCGTCCCCCTCTACGTAATCTAAAGACTACAGCAACTTACAAGTTACCATCCGGCAAGAACCAGCAAAATCTCAACTTGAATCGAACAACCGAATGAGTGGAGAATATCATCTATTATGTGGGTTAAGTTGTTGATTAGAGGATAAAGATCGCCTAAAAAGCGCGCATGTGTCGTTGCAGTTAAACGCATAAGAAAGAGGAACGAGAGACGGGAGCAATTAAGGAAAGAAAATAACGAAAAGTGGTAAAAGTGGTAAAGGAAGTGGTAAAGAAGTATCTTGAGAGGTTATTCGTGAAGTATGTGAAAAACTATTTATCTAGACACAGAATGGAATCGAGGGAAGGAAAGGACAATGCAGGGAAACATGATCGATTCTAGGCTCTCTACCTCTTTCTGCTTGACCCTCTCACGGCTGTCGATCTCTTTCTCGCTATGTGCAGACATAAATCGTCATTCTTCGACGCCGATTGATGTGGAGCGCTCAAGAGAGACCCTCTCTCTAGTCTATCATAGTCCTCCTTCACCATCTCCTCCTCCTCTCATCTTCCTCCTGCTCTCGTTCAAATGGCACGTGCACTATTGGCGAGAGATCATGTAGAACTGAGAAAGCACGGGGAGTTCGAGAGTGAGACGAAAGGCGAAGGGTTCAGTGATTTTTTCTCCCCGTCGTCTCTCATTTGCTCCTTTCCGCCGAGCCGAACATAAAGTGAGTTTGAATAGGTTCGAGTCAGGGGACACTGAAGCCACCAATCCCCTATGTCGATACGAGAAGACAGGCAAAGGTGAAGGCACGTGACATCTTCGAGATGGGGATCATGAGAGGGGACTGCCAGGCCAGTGTCAATTTGGCGGATTTAGTCTTGAGTGTCCACTTTCTCGCTGTGTAATCTAGTCGCAACTATAAATTTCCTATCCCCAATGAGTAGACGACTGTTCAGGTGGAGACGGTGTCACGACCGGGAATGAGAAGAATGATAAGGAAAAAATAACAATAAACAATATGGATAATCGACAATTTTAAGATGCTGATGCATGAATACGAGTAACGTCCATACTTTCTCAGTAAAAATAATTTGTTCTCAGAAATTGCGTCGGATTACGGTAGCACTCTTAATGATCGGCGAACTTTATGCTAATGTATTTGTCGTAGGAATTACAAGAATATGAACTATCGTTAAAATTACAAAGAAATATAAACTATTAGTTGAAACAAAGGCGGTCTAGTTAGTAGTGGTTAGAGAGAAGGAACCGATGCTGCTTTTTCGTGAGCAGTTTCGGGAGCGAAATGACTGGCGTGATACCAGTATACTTCACATAATCGAACATGGGTGCTGAGGTTTGTTGATGGCCATCTGAGTAACAGATTTGTAATTGTATCTTCATAAATTCAGGCAAACCCTCAGAGTGTGCTGATTTTCCTCCCGTTCTCGTTTACGTTGGGCGTCCCTTTCCGCGTTCTCAAACAATGAGCTGATTTCAGAAAAATATAATGCAATTACCTCAATTCTCATCATCTCCATCTGCTTTTGAAAGAGTTGAATCACTTGGTTAGCTGCGCCCTGAGAAAGTTTGTATATTAATTAAGCACTAATTAGAAAGACTCTGGCATACATTGGATTTCTGCTCTTCCAGATAATGTTGTAGATTGGCCAATTTCTTCTTATCCTGCGCCGCCTCCTCCTCTCTCTTCCTCTCAGCCTCCTCATGTTTTCTCCGAGTCGTTTCAATCTAACAATAATCCGAATATAGCAATAGTTCATTTCCTTACCGTGGTCATGTTCTGATTTCCCGTTAGGAACACTTCTTCGAATTTAGTCTGAATGGTCAGCATTGGCTAAATATAAACTCACCATCACAATACCATAATCTCCCCAGTCAGCAACGTTAAAAATTTGGGTAGATTTCCTATCTTCTTTGCCTCAGAGAACATCCTGAATTATTGGATTATCAACAGAATGTTATCGATGTTTCACATATAGTTCGAGAATAGAGTTATGTTGTTTTGCCGGTCTGCTCAAAAATGGTACACATAAGTTGAGTTTCGCCAACAATTGAGCCTATTCTTATTGGAATTTCAATAGCTTATTTGAATGGGATTAGCGGATTGTCTCCAATCGAAGCCAGAGACTGAGACAGTTGGCTCCATCCAGTCGTCACGGCCTCGATGTGTTTGAATGTTTCGTTTTTATTGTAAATATCATCTATAATTTAGCGGGGAAACGTTTCTAAAATCCATTATTGTTCAAATTATATATTGTGAACGGCTTACTTTTCTTACACTTCAAATAGCGGACGATGTTGCTGAGAAAGAAGCTCTTCCCCTTGTGGAATGCGCCAGCAACAGTCAGTACAGCAATCTGAAATTAATTGAAATATAAACTACACATTTCGAAATAATGAAATCATTAGTCAATAAAAAATCGATACCTTCTTGTCACCAACTTGCTTGATGATACCGCTGAGAGCATCCTTGTTGAGAACGTACAACTTTCTGAAAATTGATTTGAATAACAATTTCGAAATTATTTATCAGTTCACTACAACTGTTCACCTCCACAATTTGGATCGCCGTGATCGAGGTCATTATTGCAATAGGGAGAGCGAAGTTTGAATCTGAACATCAATTATGTAGCGAATCAAAGCATCTACGAATACTTTTCGGAGCATTTTACGTTAAGTAGCCTCAGGGAATGCACCTAAACAATATGTTAGTAGGCGCAAGTAAATACACTCTAAAAGGTGGCGTGGAGACTAGGACACTAGGGAAGTAATCGTCTGACTCTCTTCAGTTTGCACGCTCTCTCGTCTCTCTGATCGGTGAGAGAGCGTGCAAACCGAAGAGAGTCAGACAATTGCTCCACTAGGGCTTTCTTCGCAATAAATCCCTTCTTTATTCTGCTTGCTTTCTGGCCAGTCCGACCGGAAGTAAGCAGAATGAAGAGAAAAAATTTCTGCCGAGCCATCCCTAGTGAGGACCGAGAGCAGAACTAGCGTCTCATCCAAAATTTTACATTTATATACACGTCTCATCCAGCGATATCTAATGATGATGCATCCATCTACATATCAGAGAAGTTTTCGGGGGTGCAATTTCGATATTTTACTGATATATATATATATATTTGACTAAGCCATCCCCGACAGAAGTGCATGCATCCCCGATAAGACCGAATTCCATGAAAAGAGCGAAGTGTCTAGGGATCCAGCACCCCGATAAGCCCTACAGGGTGTCCAAAAAGTATTGTTACACTTTTGAAACGCGAATTTTTTTAACATGTAGGTCGAGTTGTCAAAACCTGTAATAACACGTTTGAGCCCACCCTTCGGTGCGTTGAGGGAACCTACTAATTAGTTTCCCATAGTCATGGTTCGTCCAAATCGCTATCGTCAAACTATTATCAACCTTTGGACCCTCGGCGACCCCCCCGATTCCATCAGGAGGAAGCTTCGTATTTCCCGAATGACAGTCTATCGCACCATCTCCCGTTTCAAGCAGTTGGGCACTGCGAAGGACCGTCCAAGATCAGGAAGACCCAAGACCGCTCTCACTCAGAAGAACAGGAGAATCGTGGAGAAGAGAGTGAATCGCAATGCCAAACGATCCATCAGGAAGATGGCTAAGGATCTCAAGATCTCCAAAGGATCCGTGTGTGCCATCGTTCATTCTCTTCTCAAGTCCTACCCCTACAAGATGAGAAAGGGCCATGGCCTCACTGATGTCCACAAGCAGAAGCGCCTGGAGAGATGCAAGCTGCTCCTTCAGCGGGCCGATCGTGGGGAGCACTTGACTACCGTTTACTCTGACGAGAAGCTGTTCTCAGTCGAGGAGGTCTACAACAGTCAGAACACCAGGATCATCGCCAAGTCTCCTCAGCAAGCTGACGCCAGAGGTAGAACCATCTCTCGCATTGCCCACCCCCAGGCACTGATGGTTTGGGCTGGTGTGTGCTCGACGGGCAAGACTCCTCTCGTGTTCGTGGATCCCGGGGTCAAGATCAACAAGGAGTACTACACCAGGGCAATTCTCCAGAAGGCCCTTCTCCCCTGGTCCCGCTCCCACTTCAAAGGGGCGCTGGACCTTCCAACAGGATTCAGCGCCTGCTCACTCGGCAAAAGTGACGCAGGCATGGTGTCGCGCCCATCTGCCCGACTTCATCTCGAGTGAGGAATGGCCCTCGAACTCCCCCGATCTCAACCCTCTGGACTTCAGCATTTGGTCAGTGTTGGAGAAGGAGGCCTGCTCTACTCGCCACAAGAACCGCGATTCCCTCAAGGCAGCCCTTCTCAAGGCATGGGAGAAGATCGACGTCCCTTACCTGCGGGCCGTCATCGACTCGGTCCCTCGTCGTCTCAGAGAGGTCATCGCGGCCAATGGAGGCCAGATCGAGTGATCGTGCATTGTTATGTTCATATGGTCACTGATAAATACTGTGCCCCGTTTGAGTTGTCTATGTTGCTTTTAAAGAAAGATACATGGTTTTATCCGTGTAACAATACTTTTTGGACACGAGTCAATGAATTAATTTTAGCGAAATAATCGATTTAGTGCAGTTACAATTGTCTCTGGTCGCAAAGCACATGGAGAACAGTTCATGACGCGCTTCGCAAGACAGATGAAATGTATTTTGCAATTCGCAGTTCTCCATTCTAGCGCTCGTGATGGGCGGTCGTCCCTGACCCCGCTCTTTTCCGACCTAGTTTGGGGAATCCTCTCCAGTCAGCTTGGGCAACCCGGAGAGTATCGCCTACTTGGTACACTTCAAGAGGAGGAGCACGGACGGATTCCCATCGTCTCGAGTGATCTACCGTCAAGAAAGCCCCGCTGTCTGCGTTGTGAGTTCCTAACCGGTGCAAGTCAGCTGTTCGGCGGCAGGATGATCTACTTCGATGCTCAACGGAGATCCGTCACGATCGTCCCTACAGTTGACCAGAGAAGCCAAAGAAGATCCCATCCCTTGACCTAACGACGCTCTGAGACCGAAGATCCCCATTCCCTCCACGCCGAAGTCACCCTCCTGCAGGACCATTGTGCCTGACGTCAGGATAAATATGAAATATGAAGTCGCAACGAAAAGTATCTGAGTAAATGCAGTATTTTAGTTAAATATTATACAAAATAACTCATGTCGAATACATTCAGTCAATCGGTGACGGAAAAACAGTTACTCTTTCGTTACTATACATTCAATGCCTGCGAAGAGTAAGAAGATTCGATGTTCCGCATTGACGGTTTTATCGCTATAACATTAGAATTGGCACTTCTGAAAAAGACTCTGCCAATTCGCAACAGTGAATCTATCCGAGAGATAGTGAACGATATAAATGACCTAGAAAATTCGCCACGCGACGCGGTCATGCGCTACAACTTGTGTATGATCGAGTCATATAGTCTCGCTCCTTCCCTGCGCTTCATTATTGAGGAAATTATAATATCGGTGTATGTCAATAAATAATCATTATACTATTTGATATTTACAACAGTATTATATCTTATTCTTTTCGAATTCTCTCTAGCATCGCCGTTTGTCGATCAAGTTCGATGTTTGCTTTGGTCACTAACTTAGGCGGGAGAGCTAGGCACCCTCTCCATTTCCCATACTCTCTCGTGGCGTCTCTTTTTGTGTGGCCAGTCTGAGATGGGATGCCGATTAGAGATAGCGAAGCCAGGACAAGTTTTTCCGATATGCCGGATTCTATGTTGTGTCATTAATTGAGATTTTGTATCTTCGCTCGAATCGTTAAGGTGTTTTTTTAGTATAAATGAAGACAGAAGAACCTCCGCCAGATTACTGTCCACTCTCTGAGGAAACAGCCCCTCGCAAGTGCAAGAAGAAGCCCACAAGCTTCTGGTTCGTCACCCCATGCACATGCTTCTGCATAAACCCGACAGTATGTTTTTTTTAAATATTATAAAATAAAAATTTAAACATTACAATTAGGACGGTTATTTTCGGCCGGGTTGCATCATTACAAAGCCTATTCCCCGCACTTTTTGCTAAAACCGGGGAGAGGAAGGTGTTTGCTTCGTTACAACGTGACCCCGAATAGCCAACCTGGCTACAATTATGCAAGACATGTTTTTTTCAGAATTTTCTCCTTTTCCTAATCGCTATTTCAACGACGCTTTGTCTGCCTTTAGCAGCATTTTCGATTTGGGCATTGGTGAACAATGTGAGTTAACATCGGTGAATAACGGTGAAAACTCTGAAAACTCACATTTTCAGGGAATGAATTCGGCAGATAAATTTTACGGGATTTTCATGATCATTATCATCTCACTAATAACCATTTCTATCTCGCCCCTTCCCTTATTTGCTGCTGCTGTTTACGGAATCTGGAAGCGCCGCCCCAATTTTCTCCTTACTCTTGCGATTTACATGGTATGAAAATATAGTTGAAAACTAACTAATGATAATAATTCAATTAAAAGTGGATCGCCTTCATAGTATCTGTACTTACTCTGGTATTTTTCGAATGGCTCATGTACGACCCAGATACAACACTGGTAAGTGAATTTCCAGCTTGCTTGATGCTAGAAACGTTGTTTTATTTGTTTTTTTCTAACTATCTCTGCACAATAAAATACTATTAATAAAAATATGTTTTCAGGAACGAAATCTCGTATTGATGACGATAGTTTTCATAGACATGTTCTTCCCTCTCTTCTACACCACTTACATGACCAGACTCGCACTTCGAGTGAGGGAAGATCTCATCATCGAGAAGAAAAATGAGGGGCTGAAGAGACCATCTGAGATCCCTCTGATTGGCATTCAAAAGACGGCTTGATCACCAAACTCAATGGAATTGTGCGAGTCAATCACATTTGAGACTGTTAATACTTTTCCTCGAATCACACTTTCTCATGAATTTGTGTATTTTTTTGTAAACTTTACATTTGTTTTGATAAATACTGAATAATTTCTTCTCCGAGCAACAATTAGGGGAACATTGCTTAAACAAATTGACGATGACAATGGTTGTTTAAAGGAGGAGTAAACTCCAAATTCAATGATTGAAGCTATCGTATGCACTGCCTAGAGCTCCACAACGATAAGAAGCTCCGAAATTTGCACATTGATATCTCCATTCCGAACAGAGTTATATCTAGTTGGCTGGGAGCCAGATCAGGGAAAGCTCAGGGAAGGGGGCGAGATAGCACGCGACTTGAAGAGAGTGCGTCAATAGGTGAAACATATTCCAACCGGGCGCGCGTTTGCATTTACTCCTCCTTTAATCGTTAGGCTTGCCATATTTAGTGCCAGACTCTCCACAAGTGTTGGTAATTCGAGAATAACCGGCCCGATATTCAACTCGCTCTCTCTTTCCGAGGCCACGAGATCGAATAGAGGCGCGCGTGCTATCAAGCAATATAGGTAGCGGTATCGTTCTTCTTGCTTTTTCGCTTCTCTCTGACACGGCGCAGTTCGAGCGCAAAGCTCCGAGTTTATGGGAAGCCTGGGTGTGCGGGAAAGCGATAGAAAACTAGAATAACGAGACCGCAATGAAAAAGGCGCACGCGCTACGGGCTCTTTATAACGGTATCGTTTAGCCGCCCCTACTATCCAAGCGGAAAAGAGAGGGAAGCGTGGTGTTCCAACTCCTCTTCCCTCTCAATGTACGAGGTCTTTAGTGAGCTGTGCTCACCTCTGTATTAATATTTGGAAAATGAACTGTTTTCCCGATCTCAATAATTTGTGGAATTATTTTACCAGAGGGCGGTTTACAGCTCAGATGAAGTGGACACACAGTGACAAAGTGGAAATGGGGGAATATTTTCCCCACTCTCCCAAATCTCTTCTCTAGTCTATTAGAGTCTATTAGAGTGGGCAATCTATTAGAGTCTGGCCACTCTCCTGGCTTTGTGATGTCTTTCGCTCTCCTATCCCGGCGAGAGTAAAAAGTAAGTAAGTAAGTAAGTAAGTTGAGGCATCCAAGCAAGGCTGGTTTGCCACCCCCGCGCCAATTCTGCGTTCAGTCTGTCCTGAGGTTATCAGCGACCTATGCGTGAGGCTACCGCCCGTGTTGTGTACACGTGGTGGGGTATTTCTGACCTATTTCTTAGCCACCGTGGTCTGGGTGGATCTGCGGGCGAGGGGGGTCGAACTCATGACCATCGGATTCGCATTCCTGGCACACAACCACTGCGCCACCTCGCCTCTGAGAAAATAAGAGAAAATGACCGCAGGATCTGAGAAAATAAGAGAAAATGACCGCATTCGCGAATACGTCCATCTTCTCTGTTCATACCCACTCAAACCTGTCAAAACAGTTGTTAGAACGAGATTTAGAAATAGGGAAAAAAGACAACCATGAACTAATGATATGAGTAACGGCACACGTATAACAATCGATTGAAATTTCCTCAGCTTACCTTAAATTAAGATCCCAAATTAACTCACTCTTTCCGCACTACTTTTTTGACCAATATTCTTTTCTCATATGCCATAGAATCTGGCCGGAAGGCAGTTCGAGATTATTGATTTCTTGAAGCCATCATTTTTTGTCGCCTCAGCCTTCGATATCTCTCCTTCAGATCTCGTTTATCTCCCCTTTTAGTGAATCATCCGTGCTCCTCTGTCTTGCCCACACTCACACACTCTGCACTCTCCATTAAATCCACACTATCTTCATTCTTCTAGAAGGATACCAGCTTTTGTCTCATTTTTTTCGTTCACGCATTGTCCATTTACTCCTGATTTCCTGACTAGTTGAGATTATACTTTATCACTTTTTTCTCATTGTGCATTATCCGCTTACGTATCGTCTCAAAGGCTCATTTCCACTACCCATTCCCACTATTCCCTTCTGATCTAACCGTGCTTGTGCTGACCAGTTATAGTCTTAATCTATACTCGGATCTCTCTATTACTATTATTGACAGAGTACAAATAATGAAGATACTTGGTATTGTGTTCACAATCAGATTTCCCCAATCCACTGACTCACATCCTTCTCTTGCAAGTTTCTGGAACGATTCTCGGCGGACAATCCATGGTTTCGGTGCTGCGGCTCATATTTTTATTAGGTATATGTTTCAGCCATTTCATTTTAAATAAAAGAAGCGTCATGAGCTTGACAGGAACAAGTGTAAATCGCATTTTGTACTCACGAACCACTGTTTTACCAAATAAGGCGTGAAAGTTTTAGTAAATGTTTACAAATGCCCGATTTTCAGGGCTTTGGGATGTGGGCGAGAAAGACTTCAGCAGCAATCTGCTGGACACTTCAAGTATCGAGCGGATGTGAAGGTTTCATTTCGAAATACAAAAAAATCACTACTGAGTAGCCTCGAATACATGCTTTCAACTGTGTTTTCCGTGGCTCCAATTCAGATATTTCGGACTCTATCTGATCAAGCGTTTTCAGAGAGTCCGTGAATTCGCCTCAATATTGGAATGATACACCAGTCATGATTTCATTCTTCGGTTTAACCAGGTATAATTTTAGTGTAGACACACCAAATTATTTGCTTTTTTTGTTTTTGCGTTTTTAGTTTTGCATAGTTGATTGCAAGAAATGCTCTTTGAGATTCTTCAAATTGGTGCTTTACCCAATTTCTCCCTCCGCTCTTCCGTTTTCCGATTCAATCACAATCTCGCTAGACCGTAAGATCATTGAAATCAGCCCACGCCATTTTCTCTACGAGGGAAACGTCGATGGTATGTTGCGCTATTGAAATCGTGGAAAATCCCAGCGAATTGTCCGGTGGTGTGCACAAAATGGACATGTAATCTGTTAGAGTTCGAAATTTGGGCAATCGGTCCATCATTTCCCACACTGCCTCGTAGAGTAGTGAAGCAGTGTGGACAATTAAGAGATGATAAATCTGAATTGCGAACTTTAGTAAGTAAAAAAAGGTTCCATCTAATGCGAATTCTAACGACTGACATGCGAGTACAATTTCAGTACAGGTGACCCGGAATCTCAAGTCTACGGCTCGATCTTTGATGGCATATTCGAAGGCAGAATCACCTTGTCGGATGGATCTTCCTACTCCGTGAGTGAAGATGCACATTTGTATTCAAGATTCTTTTATACCTTTTATAAAGTGGTCAAAAGGTTGCAATTTGGGGAAAAACCAGAATAAATTTCAGGTCGATAAACTCAGCAAACACTATAATGATCTGCTTACACACCACTCGCATGTCGTTGAAGACGTAAGTGCATAATTGCTGAATTTTACTTCAGACATAAATAAGGCGTTTGCGCTATTGGTTTACCAAGAACACTTTGGACTTTCCGTTAAAAAAAGGGTTCCCATGAAACTGTACTGCATGCTGAGTACTGTACGGTGGTTTTCGCTAAATTCTGCGCAACGCACTATTTGCCTAATTCGACTATATTTTTATGTAAATTGCATTAAACTAGATCGAGCAATCCACGTTTTCGTATTAAAATTCCATTAAACTCAATAATAACGAAGAAAACCTATGTTAATCAACGTAGTGTAACGCAGCGTGCATCTCGAAATTCCGTCTTTTCCGAATCCAGCGGCCATTTCCTCAATCAAAAAATGGCTGAGAATGGCTTCAGTATTTTAAATTTGTCTGCATTTTCAATTAACTTTGGAAATTAATTTTGCAACTTGTAGACATTTATTTAACTTAAAACCAATTGATTTCTGTTTGGAAAAGAGCCCTCTATAACCCCATGGTGCCAGTTTGTTGTCCGCGAGACTCGTGGGAACCCTTTTTAAAGAAAAGACATTAATTATTGGTTGTGGTCCAGCTTATGATGTTATCAAATAAAAGTATGCTTCCTTTTGAGAGTCCATTCTAGGATAATAAGTGTGTATTGCTGAAATAATAATATCATCATTTTCAGTTTCATTCGGAAGTCGATGTCAAGCAGCGACTAAAACGCTCACGGTTAGATTTTGCAAAGAAAGGAGCCTATTACTCCAAAATACATTACAAGACACAGATCATGATTGACTTAGCGGGTGCACAGTCTAATACTTACCGTTCACCTATCTTTGTCCTTATATTGCTGGGGCAAAATCGCAGGAAGCTGAATTTGGAAGCTGAGTCATCATAATGTTAGGTTTCAAGAAAAAAAACGTGTTTGCTTATTTTCCGTGAGCATTATCTTGTAGGTGTTCTCAACTTCGTGGTGAGTGTCAGACGACCCTTCAAGGACCATCCGAATCAAGGATGTGTGCGTGTGCAATGTGAGTGAAACAATTTTTCTTCGGCAGTTGATCCAAGTTGAAGCGAATTTGTCACCATCCAGTCGTATACTCATATTCGCGCAGGCACAACTGGACTTTTGGATTACCTCGACACTTTCGAGCAGATATATCACTCAAAGGTCTGCCTTGCGATTGCCTTCACGAACAAGATCAACAGCTCCCTGGGAATTTCGACTAGCGCTACCTCTGATGCCATGATCGGTTAGTAGCTCAATTATCGTGCAGTTACTGCACAAAGATAATTTCTCACATTAGGTATATTATTAACGTCATTCAAGGCACGCAGCAGGGAGTGTGCTCAGGATATCGCCCCTTGATAATCGAAGGAACGGAGGTTCCGGAGATGAAGAGATCGCTGAACGCGGTTGCTATCTCACTCACGGGACCAGGTAAAGGTACATCCCGTCTTAGAGACTGGGCTCGCGGGAGAACACTACTAGGCCAGTGTCAATTGGAAAATAACTTGTTGCAAAACAGCATTGTGGAGATTGATGGGACCAGGTATTCCATAATAAATTGTCAATTTAGGGACAGTCCATGTATTTCACATGCAAACTATTATTTTAGGAAATAGTAAATATGAGTTGTACAATTTTATTAGGTTGTAACATAAGTTTTGTCGCATTTCGGAGGTTCACAATATTTCCATGAAGGAAACTTCTCAAACATTCCCAATGCCTGACCTCCTAGTATATGTTTGGGGTGTACATGCACATTCAAACCATAGGGTAGAGCTGAACTGCCCACGCTGGCTATGCGAAAAATAATAATATGAAATGATTTAAATTTGATGCAGATTTTATTAATTCGTTTGATCGGGTGGTAATTCGCAGAGATGAGTAATGAACCAAACTTCTACTGCATGGTGATTTGCCCCGTCAATTCTCTTTCAAAATATATGCCAGATATGGTGCTAGGTTGAACGGAACCAAAGATATACTTCACGGAGTGTAAGGTTAGCCGCTGATTCGTAGCCAACTTGACCAACTCTTCTGAATCCAGAATTACAACAACAGTGACTAACATAAGTGCGTTCCAATTACCACTCATGGAGCTCTAATTTATCATTAAACATGTGAGAGAAAGAACACTCTACTTGTTGGAAATTTGAATTTTCATTAATTCAATTCGCGCACAATTTTACCAAAAAAATGCAAGTTTAGGTGTTTCGAATTAAAGATTGTCATTCAAAAGCTATTTATTTCCAAAATTATCCCAAGTAGATAATGGTAAGGGAAGGGTTGATGGTTCGGATGGACACAATAAATAAAATGTTGAACATGTGTGTGAGGTAGGAATATGAACAAAGTGTCAATGTCAGTAGTTTCATTTACATACCATCGTTCTGAATGGAGCCACTTATCTCAACAGAACCAAATCTACCCCAAACTTTGTCTGTATACTGACCACTTTGGGTGAACTATATTCCACCACTATTTGGATCTGGATATCTATTGAGAAGAAAATTCGGCTTGCGAAAGTTTTCGCGACCGTCACCAACCATCCACATTATACAAATTCGTCTACATTTCGAGAACGATTTTCGTTTGTCATTATCCGTGAGTGGTTCAAAATTATGCCCATATGTAGTACTTTACGCAAATCACACTAAATCGGCATAATTTCTCCTTTTCAAGAAGAGCTGATGCGTGAAAATGATTTATAATCCTGATCTCAGTACAACTTTGTTTGACTAATGTGCCTCCTCAACTGCCTTGACAGGACTGAAGTAAAGAGCGTAAGAAAGGGTACGAAGGCCCTCACTGATGATTAATAACGCAATTGAGATTAAACTAATTCGAAGAATTTCTGAGGTTAGAATGCATAAGAGATTGGACGCGACAAAACTTATGTTACAGCCTGATAGAATTTAAAATAAAGTTAGTTTCCTGACACGTGGTTGATGCAAAAGTTTCTTTACAAGGCTTTTTAAAATTTTTGTCGCCAATGCTTAACTTCTACGAAAGGCCACGCTGGGATTATGTGAGGTAGTATTAGACCACTACGATCATTGGTTTCTATCGAATCGATCGAACGTTGTTCGGTAGAAAAACATTGATTACCAAAAATGTGCAAATTTTCGATTTTTTGTCCTCTGCAAAATTAATCTGAAAATTAAAACCAATAAAGTCCCACTTCCGTTCTTTTGAAAAGTTAACTAGTAAAGGTTGTTACTTTCTCTGATCAATTGAAAGGATAGTTTCGGAAGCTCTCCGAAAACTTGTGATGCGAAATATACAGTTTTAGTCGTCAAAAAATCGAAATTTGATTATTGGGAAATGCGACTCTTGAGGGGAACAAGGAATCTTAATAACCTTTCTATGGTAGCTTCAGTATGAAAAATTCTTCTGATTTAAAACAGTTGGAGACCATTTGGTACAAAAATCAGAAATGTTGAGCGCGAATACACCAATCCTTCAAATTGGACGAACTCGAAAGTCCGAAATTTGTGCCTCGTTAGACCAACGATTGCGTGAATGAGCCGGCGCATCTCACACTAAGATGCCTAATCATTATTCTTTTCAAAAATTGTGTTGTTGTTGCGTTATAGTTACTGCGAAAAGTATACCGATCCGTCAAATAATCCCACTGAAATTTCAACTTTGTGATTTTTGCAGCTTATCATGTACGTGTACTTGATTGATCAGGTATGAACTAGTGTAAAATACGTGTACTTGATTGATCAGGTATGAACTAGTGTGCGCTAATGTGAGTACATATCCACTAAAAAAATTCAAAAACCCATATGAGCATAGTTCAAGAGAGAAGGAAGAAGTAATCCGAAAATGTAAAAATAAAATTTGTAAAGAAACTTTTGCATCAACCTGATATCTACAAAATCAAATTCAGAGGGTCGGCTGTCTACTCGAAAAGTGGAGCTGCTACTGGCGCACGAAATATGACACTCTTTTGGAGCCCTTCATGATGAATGGCTCTCCAAACCAGAAAAGGTAAAACCAAAAAAGCAATAGAACAAAAATAATCAAGAAAAAATATATAATCAACTGTTAATATGCAATCACGTGAAAATGGCATCGTGGGCCACTTTTTGTCTGCTACATTTAAATGCGAATACAATGTAGTGAGATGATTGCAATATTTGAACGTGTTACAGGGCAGATTCATAATGGCTGAGGCTCATCACATGTCAGAGGCTTACCAGCCGAATAATGCAAGACTAAGCCCGAAATCGATTCAAGAGATTTCAAATATCTTGGATGTTCTTCTGAGGTAACTCTTGATGAGATTCTATTTGGTAGTTTTTTTCTGTTTTTCTAATTACATATTAAATGTCAAACATTAAGGGAGAAGCCGTTTAATCCATCGAAATACCATGGACCTCCTACAGGGCTAAGAAATTGTCTGCAGTGTGAGTGACCTTACATCTTGCAGGTAGGCAATATTCGTTCTTCAGAGCGCACAGAATCTGGTGGGATCATTATATACAATTATCGGGATGAAGTGTCGGGGTATAAGTGATATTTCTAAAATTGTTGTGCTAATTCTTTGGACACTTGTATAACCCTGTTCCCTTCTCCTGTGTATTCCATTGTTTCGAATTTCTCGCCACCCTTTATTTGTTGATCATATTTTGTTGTTCCCTCACACAATTGAATTTGTCTTATTGTTTAATGTTAGTAGGTTAAAATTTACATGATTGCTGTATTATCGGTAACTTGCAAGTTATCATGTTATTGCACATAAAAAAGGCATCATGTTATCAATAAATAAATAAGTTAAGAGTTGGTCCACGAGAAAACGTAAGAACCAGCTGGGGGTCCTGGATGAGCTGTTTCTAATTATTGCGGAAATCGAACCCGTATACCAAATTCTGATCGCAGGTGGTGTATGACCACTCTAGGGCAACTTTCCGAAATGTGGTCCGGCAGAAACTATTTTTCGACCAACATTTTTTTATCGAGATAAATAGCTTATCTGATGTATTTTCACGTGAAAAAGTCGAATTTCATAGTCGAGAGTCTTGCAAAGTTCGTGTTCGCCTCCAAAACTCGGAAAACCCTCTAAAAACGGCTCATTTTCTTTGTTTTTTGAAGTTTCTGAAAACTTTTCCTAGAGAACCCCATACATTTTAATGCAGAAAGTTTTATTCAGGTGGTTATACATCGGATTACGTTCATGTGGGCCAAAATTATGAACCCTTTTTTATGGTGTAACCTCTCAAACTTGGGACTCCAACGATCTTTCCATTTCCCAAACGTATGCATTTTCGTAATGTATAGTTTCTGTGTGTCTAATTTGTTTTTTTATCACTTAAACTCATGCTCTTCACATTTAAAATAGTTAAACCATAATGGCGTGCTCTACTTTTCTATATATCGGCTCAGTTCGATTTGGTCTTGTGACACACTTTCGTGTTGAGTTTTGGCAACAATATCTCAACAACGAAAGGACTCAGAGTTGGCATATAGCAAATAGGGAACGAATTTGATAGATCAAAGAATAATAATTTGTTTGGGAACCATTCCCATTCTTTCCAAATTCCCAAACGTCCGGTATTTACACAATTTATGCTTCTGTTGCTTTACTTCCTACCAGTAGCGGCCTCAAACACAATTTTTAAGAGCCCCAATGTGAAAAATCGAATTATACGCGTGAAAATACATAAAGTTGTCAACTTTTCAAATGATTCCGTAATTTCGACTTTTTCACCCCCTAATCCCCCAAGGGGCAAAAATGTCAAAAATATTTTTTCATGCATTTTACTTTAAAAAACGCATTTTCTGGAATATTTTTACTCGTAGAATTCGATTTTTCACATTAGAGCTCTTAAAAATTGTGTTTGAGGGCGATACCGGAAGAAAGTAATGCGACAGAAGCATGAAATTTGCAAATACCGGACGTTTGTGAATTTGGAAAAAATGGGAATGGTTCCCGAACAAATTATTATTCTTTGATATATAAAATTCGTTCCATATTTGCGATATGTCAACTGTGAATCCTTTCGTTGTTGAGATATTGTTGCCAAAACTCAACACGAAAGTGTGTCACAAGACCAAATCGAACTGAGCCGATATATAGAAAAGTAGAGCACGCCATTATGGTTTAAATAGTTTAAATGTCAAGAGCATGACTTTAAATGATAAAAACAAACAAGTTAGACACACAGAAACTATACATTACGAAAAATCGAAAGATCGTTGGAGTCCTAAGTTTGAGAGGTTAAACCATAAAAAAAGGTTCATAATTTTGGCCCACATGAACCTAATCCGATGTATAACCACCTGAATAAAACTTTTCTGCATTAAAATTTATGGGGTTCTCTAGGAAAAGTTTTCAGAAACTTCAAAAAACCACCAAAATGAGAAGTTTTTAGAGGTTTTCCGAGTTTTGGAGGCGAACACGTACTTTGCAAGACTCTCGACTATGAAATTCGACATTTTCACGTGAAAATACATCAGATAAGCTATTTATCTCGATAAAAAAATGTTGGTCGAAAAATAGTTTCTGCCGGACCACATTTCGGAAAGTTGCCCTAGAGTGGTCATACACCACCTGCCATCAGCATTTGGTATACCTAGGGACCACAAGGGGTATAGCCGAAATGAACCTATGCCACCCTAACTATATTCAAAATGCCCGCAGAGATCCAAATAAGATCATGCTTTTGGCCGTTTGTCGATATCTCATCTCTGAATCGCGCTAGAGGTCATAAAGTACATGAAAAGGTGTCAACGGAACGCGGCAGAAAAAGGAGACGAGGAAGAAAGGGGCGGAGCCAATTCCGCCGCCTCTCCAGGCAAATCGCCAAAAATTTGGGCAGGGCTTCGCCCTTTCCCGGATGCGCAACTGGTGCAAAAGAGGGAGGAGGAGAGAGAGAATGCACTCCGCTCTCTCCGCCTAATCAGTGTATCGCGGACTGGTTTCTTTTGAATCACAAATCAACGAAAAAATATTTTATCGAGTTTTCTTGATAGAGGTACTAGAATACCGGTAGGCTATCAGGCAAGCCTTGTCCCGTATGTCTATGTTCGCTGAGCGCGCCAAACCAGCGTTTTCCAGCGTTTTCGCAACTTAATTATCGTATGTTGGCCTATTCAGAGAACACTTTTACCAGCGGGCCAGGGCTATATCGAAAGGTAATGGAAAGAGCTTCCGAATCATTTTTTGAGCGAGTGATTTAGTTGAGAATGAAGCTTGTGATTCCTAAATCTCGCTTTCGAGGGGAAATGTGTCAGAGGAAAGTGGGCGGAGCTTGGGGAGTCTAGGTATACCGGATTGATAGCCATCATTTTTTGAATAAGTGCCAAAAACTCATCCGGCTAGTTCTTACGTTTTATCGCGGACCGTCTCTTAAACACTGCCACCAGGCATGCCTCTATCACTTCATTTGTACATTCACACTTTCTCGACAGAATGTCATTTTGAAAATATGGCGTCCTCGAGAGAGTTTCAAATCCATCTTGGTGCTGAATAGAGTCCTTGTGAAATCAGAGAAATTTAGGATTGGATGAATCCGTTTTCGACCAATTCGTTTTGTGGATATTTTTCCAATGCATTTTTATATATGTCATTATATTCATGATTTGCTACCGTCGGTTATTTTCTTTTTTTTCCTCAGTTATTTTTCCGTTTTCCGATGTTACTCCGGACCGAGGACCTCTCCGCTATCTCCACACTGAAGATGAAGAATGATGTTAGTGCTTCATTTTGTGCATTTGCTTTAGATAGACCACCTCTGATTAATTCAATCACTATTCTCTCCATGCAAATTGCACCACTTTCAGTTCATGATAGATAACCAGCTCATTTGTGTCTCCGATAGTCTCAAGAACGATTGGGCTATGTACACAATTGATCTGAGTAAACTTTTATTGATTTTTGGCATAAATAATACAATAAAATTTAAATATTTCAGTAACTTTCGCTGTCAAGAGGATTCGAGTTGTATTCAACGTAAGCTACTATTTTTAAATTTAAAATTCTACTAAATTTGAAAATTTAAAATTTCTCAAAAAAAAACTATTTTATGTAATCAATATTCATTCCAGGAAATTAACGGAATCGCACTGGGCAGCGTCCGATTTCCAATCGTAGTTCATGCTAATGTTGCATACCCCTGGTATCATAGGGAAGCAGTATTGATTGCGGGAACTCTCGGTGAGTTCAAACATTTAAAGTGACGATTCGTGATTTCAATTATCGCAAGGACTGATTTTTTTTAATTTTTAAATTTAAATTTTTTTTGAATTTTTTTATTTAATTTAGCCTACTATTTCTGTTAAATCGGAACATGTGATTACAGTCAAAGATTCTTTCCACTGGAAAGTAGTCGAAACTGTGGGAACCCCGGATTCAGCAATGGAGCTACCAGCTTCGATGATCCGAAGGTTTTTAAAATAGTCATTTTCCGTTTATAATTATATCCTGCTAATGAATGTTTTTTTTCTTTACCGTAGGTTAAAATACATATTGGACTATATATGTAGGACTATAAATTGTTCCTTATACTTCAACCAGGCATCTGAGAAAATGGAAAGACATGCATATTACAAATGCATACTTCATGGACCGAGTCTTGTGAAATATGAGTCTTGTGAAAAATGGCTTGTGAAACAGAGACATTTCTAATCACGATCCAGTAAGCATTTAGAGAAGCATCCATAATAATTTTGCACTTTTTAGAAGCAAATCAGCGCACCATGTAAAGCGCATTATTTATTGTATATTATTATCGAAGTTAACACTTTTCAAAATTTAACCAACAACTATTTCCTTCACAGGAACTTCTTCTGAATTTACTATGCGTTTTCTAAGTGATGCAAATCAAAGCCTAATTTTTCAACTCAATATTTGCTCCAAGTCGTGGGTGCAGCATCATGTAACTGATAACTCGGTGAATTTACATTTCTCGAATTTCATATAATATACTGAGTTGTAGATCATTTCGCTGCTCAACTTTGCCAACTACTTTTGGGTAACAAATGGAAAAATATACATATTCTTGCGTCAACGAACAGACACATATCTAGTAAGTGTTTTCCCGATACTTTAAATTGACGAGGGCAGTTCGAGTCTTGTATAAAAGTAAGCCTTGTCTACACTCCTCAAAATATTCATTGAGGAATTTCAAATTAAATATTGATTGTCATTGCAGATAATGAACGTCGAAACACAAAAATGGGATGTTTTTACTGTAATTCAAGCATGTATTCTTGTGAAAAATGCAAAATTTCAAAACATTGTGAATTTGATATAAAAAATAATAATATTATCATTATTCATAAATTATTTAGTTGTTTACAAAGTCAAAATGTACAAGATCGCCCACGTACAAACGTAATTGCATCATATACCGATTTGATGACATCTTAGACACGTGGACGAAGGTTGGTGATCAATTGTGTATCGCACCCCAAATTAAGCAATTCAGGTTTTACACCTCTCTCTCGGAAGACAAGATATATTTTGTCCATGCAATACAGACGTGATAGTCGATGGAACTCGAATTTATATTTTGAAAACTGATAAAGGGTATTTTCAAATCCTCTAAATCCTTGAAAAGTAAGCTTAAAAATGATCCTCTTCAGATTGGAATTGAGCAAACTCTTCGTGGTCGATTTAGGTGAGGAACACACAATTCATCGACCAAACTATTAATGAATATTTCATCAGAACCAACACTTTTCGATTCTGCTCAAGCAGCAATTATTCGCAATACATGATTGGAGAAACTGTTCTTCCAAGAGAACTAGTGTGAGTGGAATTTATATTTTCGCCGCCTGGCTATCGACATTTCACGCGATCTTAAAGTCTTTCTGAGCGATACGAATGACCAATTGAAAAGAGCCGATTCAATAAGATTATTATACAACAACCAGCTTCCCAATTACATCCATTCCATGAAGTTACTCCTAAATGCCGATATAAATCAAATAACATTCTTAGAATTTTAGAAGTTTATAAATCACATTCCAGGCCTCAGCTGTATCGCGATACTAGCGGAGATCATCTCGTGCCTAAGAAAGTCATGCAGCATCCATTGGAATATTCGATTGACGCATTAACTTTCTATATTATAATTTTTTCGATTTACAAATAGGTCTGTATTGTGAATTAAATGAGCAACAGTATCAAATACTTATGTTATTGCAAAATGTGTGTGAACATGGATAATGTAATGAAATCGATTAATTCGGAAGTTGGAAGACATCGGAACTCATACGATAAGGCGATAAGCTCTCCATTCTCCATACTCTCTCGTCGCGTCTCAGTGTCCAGTCTGATGGAGAGAGGAAGGGCAGAGGGGATTCTGACTGGTGACAGTGGAGCTATGTCGAACTATTCCGATGATCGAAGTTGCGTCATTCAGGTCTTACCATTTGCCCATTCTATTGGGGAGTCCGGAAAGTTCGTATAATTTTTTATTTTGATTTTTCATTCAATGCTTTACAATTCTCAGTGACCAATGTATGCCCCCTTCTTTCTCACTACCTCCCTCCAGCGATTGGGCAGGGTCTCGATTCCTCTCTTCCAGAATGCGGGTTTCTTCGAGACCGCCCAGTTCACGAAAGCCCTCACAACTTCATCTCGATTCTTGAACTTCTTTCCTTTGCAGAAGTCAGAGAGAGAACGGAAGCAGTGGTAGTCGCATGGGGAGAGATCCGGGGAATACGGTGGATGAGGAATCCTCTCGATCTTCAGCTCGTCCATTTTCTTCTGGGTCATCTTCGCTTGATGTGGGCGAGCATTGTCCATCAGAAGAAGAATTTTGCCCTGGTTCAGGAGTCTGGGAGGGACTCTGATCGCGACATCTTCCAGTTGTTCAGAGAAGAGGTCGGCATTGATGCTGGTGCCAGGGGCGAGGATCTCCCAGTAGATGGGACCGAGCACTGAGAAGAAGAAGCAAAGGAGTTCCTTCTTTCCGTGCTCTTCCTTCTTCGGGACGGGCGTGGGCTTCTCATCTGCATCCACCCATTGCAGTCTCCTCACAGGGTTATCGTACGTGATCCACTTCTCATCTGTAGCGATGATGGAATTGACCCATCGGAGATTGGATCTACGATGGAGTAATTCCCGACAGACTTGAACACGATTTTTCAGCTATTCGGGGGAGAGGTCATGGGGAATCACTTGTGGGAGTTTCGGCTTCTTCCCAGATCGATGGAGGATATCGGACACCGTTGATCTGGGAGTACCAGTATCCTTCTTCAACTCACGCACACTGGCCATGGGCTTGCGCTTCAGTATGCGGAGAACGAGATGCTGATCGAGGGAGGGAGGGCGTCCAGAGCGGAGTTGATCATCGAGACCAAACTCCCCTTTCTTGAAGCGGGAGAACCACTTATAGCAGAAGGGTATGGAGGGGGCGTCAGCTCCTTCCGACTGGGCCAGGGCAGAGTGGGCCTCCTTCACGGATCGTCCAAGACGGTAGTAATGAAGTAAAACTGCTCGGAGGTAGAGATGGGAGTCCATCACAAGAATCAATGTAGCAACTAGGAGACTGATTAAATTCTCTCACTACTCAACGTCAGAATGATGCAATACATTGTTGACAAACAGATTGCGCAATCACTGCATTTGATCGCGAACTGACTTTTTTCCGAAGCATTATACGAACTTTCCGGACACCCCAATATCATTCGCTACAAAGAAAAACGGGAACTGAATTTCAGTACGAATGATAGGAGACGAACTTCCGCCAGCATACTATCGAAGCTCTGAGGAAGTGACCTCTCCTAAGTACGAAAAGAATCATCCAAGGCTCTGGTGCTTCTGCGTAAACCCGAAAGTACGTTTACATATTAATTTGAACATTATAATAATTGAAGACATGTACTTTTCAGCATCTCCTCCTCATTCTAATCGCTATTTCAATGACTTTTTGCCTGCCTCTGTCAGCATTTTCGATATGGGCATTCATAAAAGATGTGTGTTTGATGAAAATATTTCATACAATGATTAATGAGATGATTAATGTTAAATTTCAGGACTCAATTCCAGCAGAAAAACATTACGGGATAATCATGCTCATCTACATCTCACTGATTACGATTTCCACTTCGCCCCTTCCCTTCTTTACTGCAGCCTTTTACGGAATCTGCAAGCGTCGCTCCAACTTTCTCGTTACACTAGCTGTTTGTATGGTATGCAATTGTAATTAATTAATTAAATATTGTTAAACCAAAATATGATAATTTTCAGTGGATTTCCTGCATCATATCTGGGCTGGTCCTGGCCCTTCTCGAATGGTTCATATATAATCTAATCAATACCAATGTGAGTTTAACTCAGTTTATTTAGGGACAGACGTTTCAATATTCTATCATGAAATTGAGTAATTCTTTTCCAGAAGCACATTATGATTACAATTATGTTATTCATTATTGTTGTCATGGCCTTCCCTATCTTCTACACCGCTTCCATGGCCAGACTATCATTGCGAGTGAGGAACAATCTCATTATCGAGAAGGAAGAAGAGGGAGAGAAGATAATACAAGAAATTAAAATCCCTAAGATTTATATCAACACACCGATCGCTCAGTCTGCTTACGTGGTTCAAAACCCCCTTAATCCGAAAACAAATTGTTAAAGGTGGAGCAAATGCAAACGCGCGCCCGGTTGGAATATGTTTCACATAGGGACGCACTCTCTTCAAGTCGCGTGCTATCTCGCCCCCCTTCCCTGAGCTTTCCCTGATCTGGCACCCAGCCAACTAGCTATAACTCTGTTCGGAATGGAGATATAAAGATGAAAATTTCGGAGCTTCTTATCGTTGTGGAGCTTTAGGCAGTGCATATGATAGCTTCAAAAATTGAATTTTGAGTTTACTCCTCAGTGCTCCGGGGAATGAATGCTAGGGAGTCCCACCACGAAAGTTCTGCGCTCTCAGTGGGAAACTGTAGCGATTTTACCCCTAGAATGAGCCAATACGTATGTAGAACGAGTGAAACATAAATTAATCAGCCGCTACCCTGCGCTTTCAATGAACTTTGCGCTCATGTAAATAGCCTTAGAGGCTGCTGTGGAACTTCGTACAAAGTGATATATGATGGTGTGAGTAAGCTCTACAAGATCCATGATGTCGCTATGGGTGGCTGAACATTCCCCGGAGCACCCCTTTAAGACTACTAATATAAAATTCTCACTTCATCGTTGTACCTCATTTCTGGAATTATTACAATCGCTTACGCGTTTAATTAACTAATAAATTGTTCTCATGAAATCCTGCAAGTCATGTCTAGAGAACATTTATTTCTAAAGAGCATGTCTAAAGTCGCGTCAAAAGAAATAGGTGAATAATCATGTGGCTAGAACGCCGTCTTCAACGCTATGCACTTTCGCGTATGAAACGACATAATGCAAATATTGAAATTAATATTTATTATTGCAAGAATTATTGTGAACATGGCTACAATAATGAGATCTAATAATAATTTGCAATCGATCACATAATATAGTGAAGGCACAAGCCGATTTATCAAAAACATAAACATAATTACGAAATCGTTCTCATCCGGCCCAGTGCCAGGGGGGAATCTAAATGCTCACACCTTTTCCCCTGCTCCCTCGTAGCGTCTCTTTTAGATGTCCAGTCTGATGGGGAGAGGAAGCCCAGAGGGAATGCTGATTAGAGAGGGTGGAGCTAGGTCGGATTATTCCGATTTTGCGTTGGACTCTTTCGATCTGCCGGCCTAGAAGTTGCGTCTTTCAGTTCAACACTTTTTCCAGTCTACTTGATACGAGCGCGGTATAGTCTTAGTGCACGAATTGTCATTGTATCCGGCGCACTCGTCATTAGAGTGTTCTTTCGATCTGTTTGACTGGGGAGAGATCGTGTCTCGATCACGTTCCCTGCCCTGATATTCTTCCTGGAAAAAAATGTATTTGTTATCATATAGTGTGTTGTCTTGTTCGCTTTAAATACCGACTAAATATGACTGAATTTTTAGCACAAATGCCAGCAAACAAACGTCCTCCAGCTTACTCTCCACTCCCTGAGGAAGTGATCACTTCCAAGTGTGAAAAGTTGTTCTCCTTCGTCTCCTCTTGTTGCTGCGTAAACCGGAAAGTACGTTCAAATATTAATTTAAACTAATTGAAGACTTTTATATTAATTGAGGACATACACTTTACAGTACCTCCTCATTGTTCTGATCGCTATTTCAACTGTGCTTTGCCTGCCGCTGTCAGCAATTTCGATCTGGGCTTTCAAAAACAATGTAAGTCGGTGTCAATTATTCTTACAATGATTAATGATTATTGTAAATTTTAGGAAAGGAAACCGTATGATAAATTTTACGCATATATCATGCCCATTGAAATCTTACTGTTTACCATATCCACCTCGCCCCTTCCCTTCTTTGCTGCTGCCGTTTTCGGAATCTGGAAGCGCCGTCCCAACTTTCTCGTTCCGCTCTCGGTTTATATGGTATGTCATTTATATTCATTAATTAAATATAGTCAAGCAGCTAATGGCATAATTTTCAGTTGATTTCTTTCATATTATATTGGGGTGTCCGGAAAGTTCGTATAATGCTTCGGAAAAAAGTCAGTTCGCGATCAAATGTAGTGATTGCGCAATCTGTTTGTCAAAAATGTATTGCATCATTCTGACGTTCAGTAGTGAGAGGATTTAATCAGTCTCCTAGTTGCTACGTTGATTCTTGTGATGGACTCCCAACTCTACCTCCGAGCAGTTTTACTTCATTACTACCGTCTTGGCCGATCCGTGAAGGAGGCCCACTCTGCCCTGGCCCAGTCGGAAGGAGCTGACGCCCCCTCCATACCCTTCTGCTATAAGTGGTTCTCCCGCTTCAAGAAAGGGGAGTTTGGTCTCGATGATCAACCCCGCTCTGGACGCCCTCCCTCCCTCGATCAGCCTCTCTTTCTCCGCACACTGAAGCGCAAGCCCATGGCCAGTGTGCGTGAGTTGAAGAAGGATACTGGTACTCCCAGATCAACGCTGTCCGATATCCTCCATCGATCTGGGAAGAAGCCGAAACTCCCACAAGTGATTCCCCATGACCTCTCCCCCGAACAGCTGAAAAATCGTGTTCAAGTCTGTCGGGAATTACTACATCGTAGATCCAATCTTCGATGGGTCAATTCCATCATCGCTACAGATGAGAAGTGGATCACGTACGATAACCCTGTGAGGAGACTGCAATGGGTGGATGCAGATGAGAAGCCCACGCCCGTCCCGAAGAAGGAAGAGCACGGAAAGAAGGAACTCCTTTGCTTCTTCTTCTCAGTGCTCGGTCCCATCTACTGGGAGATCCTCGCCCCTGGCACCAGCATTAATGCCGACCTCTTCTCTGAACAACTGGAAGATGTCGCGATCAGAGTCCCTCCCAGACTCCTGAACCAGGGCACAATTCTTCTTTTGATGGACAATGCTCGCCCACATCGAGCGAAGATGACCCAGAAGAGAATGGACGAGCTGAAGATCGAGAGGATTCCCCATCCACCGTATTGCCCGGATCTCTCCCCATGCGACTACCACTGCTTCCGCTCTCTCTCTGACTTCTGCAAAGGAAAGAAGTTCAAGAATCGAGATGAAGTTGTGAGGGCTTTCATGAACTTTCTTTCATGAACCGTCTCGAAGAAACCCGCATTCTGGAAGAGAGGAATCGAGACCCTGCCCAATCGTTGGAGGGAGGTAGTGAGAAAGAAGGGGGCATACATTGGTCACTGAGAATTGTAAAGCATTGAACAAAAAATAAAAACAAAAAATTATACGAACTTACCGGACACCCTAATACGTACTGGTTCTGGTCCTTTTGGAATTGCTCGTCTACAATCTAGACGCTCCGAATGTGAGTCTATTTCAGGCAGTTTTGAATGGACAATTAAAGAAGGGGTAGCACGAAAGATAAGAATTCGTAGCTATGGAGTCCCACCACGAAGATATTGCTCTCGCAGTGGGAAACTGTAGCCAAATTACCCCAAAAAATGATGCGAACATTTCGTAGAGCGAGTGCATAAACGAACTGGCCACTACCCTGTGCTGTCAATGAACCTTACGTGTATGTAAATAGCCTCAGAACTGTCTATGAAACTTCGGACAAAGTGTTTCATGATCGGGCTACCGGCTTATATTACACACACATAGTGGCTAATTAAAGGAGGACTGAAGGTAAAGTTCAACTTCGGACCCTTTCATAACCATGGCCTAGCTCCTCTTAACGACTCCAAAAAGAGGCTCCAAAAAGATTACATTAATATCCCTACTCTCAACAGAGTTATGATTAGTTGGCAGAATGCCATGGACGCTTGTGGGACAGGGAAGTGCGCGAATTCAAATATCTTTAAGAACTGTCAAAAAACTGCTGGCGGGAATCGAACCCGCAACCTTATCACGTGACGGCTGTTCTACCACTGAGCTAACCAACCAATGGTTGTCTACCCCCTAGCTCGCGCTATGATTATTAGCTCCCTCACACTTGTTCTATCGATGTGGCTACTTTGCCGAGAGTCCTCCTTTAATCTAATGTTTCGTGTTACTCCTTCTTTAATTCAATCTTCTACCGTTAAATGAAGTAATTCGTTTCTAGGAAACAATTATGATGAAAAGAATGCTGTTCGCCCTTGCTGTCATTGCCTGTCCTACCTTCTACACCGCTCTCATGGCCAGACTTGCGTGGCGAGTGAGAAAAGATATCATTATCGAGAAAGAATAAAAAATAAGAATTCGTATCCTTTTTTATGAAGGCTTTCAATATTACTCTAAATATTAGCGATACGTCTTTGAATTCTAAGTGAATTTAATCTCATAAAATTGTAAAAAATTCCGTCCTCAACCATCGGTTAAATAATAAACGAATGATAATTGCTATGAACTGGTTCATAATCTCGTATTCACAAACTGTCCTTCTTCTAGGTCTCCCGTAACGATTTGATGAAAGATTGAATAAATATTTTATTATTGCAAAGTGAGCATGAACATGGATACGGTGATGAGATCGATGAAATTGCAAGGGCGGAATTTAGAGGACATCGGAACGTTTAAATCAGCCCTGTCTGCAGGGATAGCACTGAGGTTGGCCGAAGTCTCTCTTCTTTCTTCGCTTTCTCTCCGCGTGGGGAGTGCAGATGTTGCATTCGTCCTGTAGAAAAGTAAGATTGTAGGAAATCTTTGCAAAACACAGTGTTTAGAAATTACTTCTGCAGAGTTTTAGATAATTTGCAATCGATTGGTTAAACAAAAGTAGTGATGATTAAAATAAACATGCCAAGAAGCGCTTCACACGAGTGCGACACTGCGGGAAGGCGAGGCAGTTGTACTGAAATGTTGACCTTTGATCTACGATTTTCCATTGAGAAAAATCTTTAATTATTTAGTTTTTTGACACGGATCCCCGATCGGACTAGCATTTACCGATACTTCCCAACCCGCGCGGAAGCAGGGGCAGCGATGGAATTATATCCATCGTGAAACATATCTGATCAATGATGTTTTTCAATGTATGCGAAGATTGTATGAAGAATGTATGCAAAATTGTAATTTACCGCAGATGCATTAGTATCCGGGTCTCCGAAGGATCTCTTCATTCTCACCAGTACACTGCTCTCACCACCGCATGAGACACACTTACGGCGGCGGATCTGAAATAGGGAGTGAAGATTTGATGTAGGTATGTATGACTTCGAGAGAAAATGTTCTCTCCATTATGCATAGTCTCTCTCGTTTCATTTCGGAGTGAGTGTGTGAAAAATGGAGTGAGTCATTTCTTACAAGGTCGACGAGAAATTTTGGTATGTTTGATATGCAAATTAGTAATCACTGCAGTAGCCTACCTCTCTCTTGGTCCGCGAGTGGTACACCTTGCGGAATATGGCCAGCTCTGTGTCATTCAGACAGTCATCAGTCTGCTTGCAACGACCGGAAGGATGACGACGAGTATCCGACTGCCAAATTAAATTACTTCTCCAGACCCATGTCAGTATTGAAGTTTACTTAGATTGTCGCGTTCCTAATCCAGTCAGGAACAATGAGGGTATTTATTTTCGAATAATTCATTCTAAACTGAGGATCTCTTAGAGCGCGCTTGAAGAACAATGACATTTAAAACAACAGATCTTCTACCTCGGAGAATCCCGCCTCGTATCCCTTCCTCTTGCGAATGTCGGCGATCGCGTCGGAGAGACTCCATTTCTTGTCGAACTGAGAATTTCACAATTATTTTTAATTTTTAAAATAAAGAATTTTCAAATAACTGTTTGCCTTTCCTGAATAATTTTTTTTTCTGAGTTGTACATTTCTTAAAGAGCGATTCCAAGAAATATTATTTGTGACTTTCTACATCTATCTTAAAATAATCGTGAAACTAATGATTGAGTCATACGAGGAAAATCTTACATGCACAAGTTAAAAATTCAACCACTTCTCTGGATTTCCCACAAAAGCTGCCATGCGACTAATCGCTATTTTCATGTGCAAACTGCCAAATTTGAACTCACCTCGTCCATCACCGTGATATTCGCATCTCTCTTCGTCCTCGCTGCAAGGGCCATGGTCACCCACGCGGGGCAGGGCACGCATGACTGGAAATTGATTAATTTTATGTTTACAATAATTTTTCAAATTATGGTATTTTCACCCAATAAAAACCATCATTGAAATTAATTAATTAATATTAGTCTTTTCAAAATGACCAAAAAATGAATTCGACTAAGTTTCATTCTTACTACAAGTCATGTGAACGATTCCAAAGGTTGATGGAGATGTCACTCGCGCTTTAAAATTATAAATTAAAAAATAATAATAAAATACAGTTTTCAAGGATCTCATTATCGTTGAGCACACCGTCAAACAGTAAGCTTGCAAAATCTGAACCATTCCTTGACTTGCAGTTATATTTTTTATTCATTTTTTGGTTATGTTTCACTCTTTTTATAAGGGTAGAATAAAAGAAGCAATCTCAATTTTGTTGCGTTTTTTGGCTAAATAAAATGTCTACACTCACGGCCGTGTTATCCGGCGTGAAGAACTGTCTCTTTACTCTGTGGTGATCATCGAGAGCTCGCTCGTACCCGGCCATCTTAGCCTGCAAACAAGATATTTTGTTACATATCTAAAATTCGTAGATAAATTTGAGTTTTTGTAAGCTTGTTAAAAGTTCTAATATTACAAATGTTGTGATCAACATACTTTGTGTTCCTGCAGCTGCGCGTAATACGCTTCCATTCTCTCTGCGTGACGCTTTCTGAAATTTAATCAATTAATTAAATTGCAATAATTATTATAGATAAATAATCGAACCTTCTTCTCTTCTTCATCATCACACACGCGGGGAATTTCACGCAAGTGCCGGAACCGGAGTTCCCCGAGTAGGCTGGAAAATTCAGGTTGAATAAAGAGTGGAAATTGCGCTGTTCGAATGTCTCTTCATTTCGCTCCCAATGCATGTTTAACATCCGATAGAGAACGCAGTATTTCGAAACGATTTCTCTAGATATTCATATTAGATTTGTATTGAGACCACGCAAAATGTTAAATTATTCACCTTTGCTCATCATCGTCTTACCCAGCATCTTCACGACATCGAGGAGGCCGTTGGGACTGAAACGTAATTATCAATCGCGACATGCTATTATAGCAAAATTAGTGAACCTGTTTTCGTGTGTGCATTCAACCAGCAAAGAAATAAACGTGATATTCTAACAAATTTGCGTTGACAATTCTAATTTGTTTGCACAAATAATACCATGGTGCTTGAAGGATGAACGAACTAACTTGTACGCCTGTCTCTTCTCCCTCTCCCCCTCCCTCAAATCCATGGCGCGATCGAACTCGTCCTCCTCCTCCCTCTGACCCTTCGAGCACCGGCCCTCACGTCGATCGCGAACGCATTGCTGAATGTATTAATATTTTGTGTGTAAAAATGCAGGAAAATGAGACCATTTTGCGACAGAGAAATATTTGTGGTCATGGATTTCGCTGAAACCAAAATAACTGACCAAAGTTAGGATGAGAAACACGCCTACCACCTTCGTTTTTCAAAATTTGCATATTTTGACCAACCAGTTTGGAAGACTGTATCTCAGTCAATTTTTGACCTACAGGGACCGCATTTTCTCCAATCGATGCACTTTCAAGTAATCTACAAATATGTTTTCTTAGGCTAAGTTCGGAAATTACGTCTTCACTTAGTTTTGCTCAAAAAACTTACTTTTTTTATCCGAAACTACCTTTCTTGATCAAAAGGTCACGATTTTTATGATTGATTCGGATTCCCCATCCCAGAATTGGGGAACGTACATAGTTCATTTGTCATAGCTCGAGGAGTATCATATCGCCACTTAGTATGGATAATCTGAACTTGGTGCATTTTTTTGAATGAATAGCTTTTCGGCGTGTACAGTAGCGCCAATAAGTATTGAAACGATTTGTTATTTTGCTATAACTTTTTCGCTTATCTATTTAGCAATTTGGATGTTGTGGTGCTATACGTCAAATCGATCGAGGAAACAATGCACATATTGCGTCACCACGTGCATCATAACTGATTACGTAGTGATGACGCTTCTAATTTAATTTTTCAAACAGGCGTTATTCTTACACAGATTTTTTCCAGCTTGCCAAACTTTCTGACGTTGGAGGTAGGACCGAGGCCTATCCAGAATATAAATTTGAAATTGCCGCTCGGTCGCACACTGGTTGCAGCCTTGCTGCAAAATCGCAGTCGGAAATTCAGATTTCGGCTTCTAGACGACCTAGAGACTCGTTCAAGGCATCAAAATGATCGGCATCGTGAGTAAAGTTCATCTTGAAAATATGAAAACAAAAACTCTTAAATTGCCCTCAGGGCATGAAAAAATCACTTTTTCATATGGCCACTTTTTGGAGATTCATATGTAGGAACTGTATATAAAAATCGGATTTTTGCTCAATCATGTTCACAATGTTGTAGTGATATGATGCCCAACTTTTTAGAGTGTTTCGACATCTTACACCTGTCCGCGGCGATCGTTTTTCGGAGGCACTTTCGAGTCCCTGACCCGCTATTTTCGTTTGCACCCTCCCTCCAAATGTGCGCAAAGTTATTAAAACATTTCAAAAAGTTGGGATTCAGTTCTCCATATCGTGTTGGACATGTACACACAATAACAAAAGTTTTCCTTAACTTTCTCTCAAACATGTTTTCGAAGGGTCATGCAATCAGGACCACGGTGCACCTCCGAAACACGATCGCCGTGAACAGGAAAAATATCCAAACTCTCTAAAAAGTTGGGAATCATATATATCAAACATTTTGAACATGATTAAGCAACAACCAGATTTTTATGCACATTTCCCGAAAGGTTATGAATGTCCAAAAAATGGTCATGCAAAAAAGTGATTTTTTCATGCCCTGAAGGCAAATTAAGAGTTTTTGTTTTCATATTCTCAGGATGAACTTTACTCATTATGCCGATCATTTTGATGCCTTGAACGAGTCTCTAGGTTGTCTAGAAGCCGAAATCTGAATTTCCGACTTCGATTTTGCAGCAAGGCTGCAACCAATGTGCGACCGAGCAGCAACTTCAAGTTTATATTCTGGATAGGCCTCGGTCCTACCTCCAACGTCAGAAAGTTTGGCAAGCTGGAAAAAATCTGTGTAAGAATAACGCCTGTTTTAAAAAGTGAGATTCGCATGGGTCATCATTACGTAAACAGTTATGATGCACGTGATGACGCAAAATGTGCATCGTATTCCTCGATCGATTTGGCGTATAGCACCACATCATCAAAATTGCTAAATAGATCAGCGAAAAAGTTATAGCAAAATAACAAATCGTTTCAATACTTATTGGCGCTACTGTATATCGCTAACGCATATGAAAATTTGCAAAGTAAGACTACTACGAGATAGCTCTAGAACAGGTCTCCAAGAATGACTAAGGGGTACAAGACGCCAAAGTTGGCCGTTTTCGAGATACGGCGTGAAAACATCTTTCCCAGAGTTACAATGAAGCGAGTCCCCTTATCTCCACTGAGTCCCACTATTTTATTTTTCACGACGTATCTCGAAAACGGCCAACTTTGGCGTCTTGTACTCCTTAGTAATTCTTGGAGACCTGTTCTAGAACTATCTCGTAGTAGTCTTACTTTGCAAATTTGCATGTGCCGTAAGCGATATACACGCCGAAAAGCGTAGATTATCCCTACTGAGTGGCGATATGATACTCCTCGAGTTATGACAAACGAACTATGTAGGTACCCCAAATTCAGGGATGGGGAATCCGAATCAATCATAAAAATCGTGACCTTTTGATCATGAAAGGTAGTTTCGGATAAAAAAGTAAGTTTTTTGAGCAAAACTAAGTAAAGACGTAATTTCCGCACTTAGCCTAAACATATTTGTAGATTACTTGAAAATGCATCGATTGGAGAAAATGCGGTCCCTGTAGGTCAAAAATTGACTGATTGCGAGATACAGCCTTCCAAAGTGGTATGTCAAAACATGCTAATTTTGAAAAACGAAGGTGATAGGCGTGTTCCTCATCCTCACTTTGGTCAGTCATTTTGGTTTCAGCGAAATTCATGACCAAAATATTTTTCTGTCGCTTCGGTTCGTGCATTATTACAGGAGATCCGTGATAAAATTGCATTTGGACATTTAGGAGGATCTAGTATTTTTAGTTTTTAGCTCTGATTACGCCGTCTAATATCGTCTAAGTGAAACACAAATTATTTTCAGCTTTCATTAATCTTCTAGTGAAACAAACATTTAAGCCCTTATTTCACGTAGGAAACGAACGCGAAAGCATTGCTAAAGAATGGGTCAATTTAACTTTTTGTTGAATATAACCCAAAAATTCCCCATTTCTTTTAATTTTATTGTTGTTTTGTTCCATTGCAGCAGGTAAGAAATCACAGAACCTGATATTTTCAGACTGATATACAGGAAGTGAAACGCATGCCGGCTCAATTGGCCGATTGCGTATTTCTCCTGTCCCAAACGGGTGAATAAGATCAACAGTAAGAACGGAAATACTCGAGTATACTACTTCGTAATAATTATAATGATATATTTCTAAAATATACGTCGATCTCCGCCTCCCTCTTCTTCCTCGCATGAAGGTTGTTCTGGCACGGCTCGCAGTACTGAGAACCGAACGCGTTTCTGAAAGTGTTTTTTGTTGATTTTTCTGTTTTCGTTCTCATTTTGTGTCATTATAACGACCTTCTCCTTCTTCTGCCCTGGGCCGCGGAGCACTCGGGATGAGGAAGGCACTGAAATTTTATTGCTTCCGTGAATTAGATTTAGGTGAAGTGTGTATTCGAAATCGTGATGATCTGTTAATTTCATTGTCAGTTAATCACTGACATTTCTCTTTGTTCTCTTGTGGAGAGGGCGTCCAACAGGAGAGGTGTACTGGTTGAGGTAGGAGGCAGAGGCATAGGAGGGCTGGCGGTACTGAAAACGAGGAATAAGATGCACGGATTTCATTCTCTTTCTCGCTAGAAATTTTAAGGTGTTTGGTAGGGATCTACAATGGAGCCGTCCAGGGAATGGGCAATTCGGGAAATTGTTTCGTCGTTTTATACAATCTCTCGCCCGATTTAGTGATTCGAGAGTGCGTGAAATTGATAAAATATTATCCATATTGCGCTCTCTACAGCCAGGGTGGAAGAACAGAGCCATGCTAGCTCGTTAAATGTTGAAAAAAACAAAATATTCTAAAATGAGAAATGCTGTGAATGCGTTTCATTTCCCTATTGCATGATCATATGTGACCATATATTAAATATATTTACCTGATCGAAGGGACTGGCAGTGGAGACGGCATGTGATGGGTGGAGGAAGGTGCAGGGCTGGCAGAGTGATCTCTTCTCGCGGAAGGGAAGCAGAGGATTGCCATTGATGCAGATCTGGCACTGGAAAGGGAGCGAGTTGTATTGAAATCATGTGAAATCAACAGTTTCAATTCATTATTGTGTGTTTTCATATCACGGGAGGAAGTCGAAAATCAACTACTCTCATTTTTCTCGAGATCATAAAGCTACTCTGAAACACATATTGAACGCGTTTTTTGAGTCGTTAGTTCACTAATTTCTTCCAAACTCACGTTCATTCTCTTCACTCTCCTCGCGCGCGTTTCTGCATACAGTCGACCAGCGCGAGGGGCTCTGAAATTATATATTTAATTTTTTTTTTGGCCGAAGTCCCTGAAACATTGATGAATTTCGTTCCACGACAAATTTTATCCACTATTGAAACATATCTTCGTTCATCCAACTTTCCATTATTTCCGACCGACCTGAATGGTTCCACTCCCTCCTCGCTTCCCTCATCGCTTCTCTCCTCCTTCTCCGGTGCTCTCCTCCTCGGCTGTCTACCCTCTGCGGGAGTCACGTCAATGACCTCGGTACGTTTTGCTGCAATATCTCCTTGTCAGACCACAGATTTGAGTCTTTTCAACACACTACTCAGGATTTTTCCAACTAGGGCTGGTTTAACAGTGTTTGTGAATTTGAGACAATATCATATTCGATAGAAGTGATTTTTTTCGTTCCGAATAGGAATCGATGCTCCAAAGTTGCACTCGAACTTAGGAAATTAAACAGAAAATATATGTGACCCTCGCAGGTTTGGCAATGCAGTCCGTCGTCTCTCTTCGATCGCTTCCCGAGGAAGAGACGACGGCGACAGGGGCAGGTGGGACAGGCCCTGCAATAGGCTAGAGTCAGATCAACAAGAGGGCGAGAGGTGAGGGCAAAGGGATAGGAAAATAACCCTCTTTGACTTGCACGCTCCCTCTTTCTCTCTTTCTATCACAATTTCTCTCTTGCCTTGATTTTTTTTTTTTTTTACTTTATTAATAATATTCCACTCGACAATTAATTCGAGCTGTGTGCAAGCCGTAAAACACAACCGTGAAACATATCTTACTTCGAACTCGAATGCACTCTTGTTTACTTCATTGCTCAATTTCCATTATTGCATTTGCAAATCTCTTCATTTTCCATTCTCCATTCTCCATTTTCCAGTCGTCCCCTCTCCCTCCCCTCCCTCTCTCTCTCCTCCCCTCTCCTCCTCCTCTCCTCCTCCCTCCTCCCCTCATTCTTGTATTTTTCTCTCATCGCGAGTGGTAGGGAGCGAGTCGAGTGGCGGTCTCTCCGCGCCTCTCCAAACACACTAAGTAAGTCGTCTGACCCCCTTGAGCTACCTACCGTATCCCTCCCCGTCCTTCATACTGTAACCTACCGTATTCCAGAAACCATGCAATCTCTTCTGAATACTCTCTTGCTGCTCTTCATCACAATTTGTACCACGATCGCCGCTCTCATCGCAGGTATACGATCTGACCCACCGAACTCCTACCGTAACCCGTGCCCACGAACCATCATCCCGGCCAATCTTGCCCTGGCACACCTAGCAAGATTGGCCGTGTAACCCCTCCGTGTTGGCCTAAGGCCGTGTTTGACCCTCCGCACATGAATCTGACACGCCGAACTCCTACCGTAACCCTACTCTTCCTTTTCCTGACACAACGAGTCCGTCCTAGCTCAATAAACGCCCATATGACCTACCGAACCACAATCTGACTCGTCGAACCCCTAATCTTACTGTAGCCTTACTTTACTTCGATCTGACCCAGCGAACTCATACCGTAATGCTCAGGTTGCGGTAAGAAGAAGACGCCGAGCGTGATGACGGACATGCCGAACACGGGCAACCCGGGCAGCGTGAGTGCGCCGCCCGCAGCTGCGACAGGATCAGCAGCCGCCGCCCCGCCCACTCCCACCTCGGCCCCGAGGGTACGGTATCTCAGGGATACGGTAGGAGAAGGGTACTGTAGCAGGGCCTCCTCCCGCTTCATCATACAGTAAACGCAGACTCGAAGACCACCGTACCCCGAATTCCGTAACCCACCCACCCTTATTCAGGCCGACAAGAAGACGACTACACCCGACGAGAAGACGCCCTCCGTGGCCAAGCCAGTCGCGCCCGGCACCAATCCGATCGAGCGCTCCGACAAGCAGTCCAAGGTGTGTACCTGTGCCCAGGCTACAGTAATCAGACTACCGTAACCCTCCTAGGCTACCGTAACGCTCTCATCCTGCTCTCACGGTTACGGTAGGACTGATCGTGGATCCCTACCACTCTACCGTACCGTAATTGCAGAAGGTGCCGGTGGCCGGAGCAGCCGAGGACGATGGCGGCTACGAGAACTTCAAGGACATGAACAACGAAGAGCTCAAGAAGGCCCTCTGATGGTACCGCAGCCTCGGAGACCGTAACCTACCGTACCCAATCGTACTCTATCGTACACTACCGTGCCCACCCATACCTTCATGTATCTTACCGTACCATACCGTATACAATTATCGCAATCGTACCCCTACCGTACTCTACCGTATCCTACCGAACCCTACCGTAATACTACCGTAATACTACCGTAATCCTCCTTGTTCAGGCTCTCCCTTCTATCTGGCGAGTCTCACGCGGATCAATCACTGTCTGCGATAAAGCGACATCGATAAACGATAAAGCGATCCGTGCAATGTCCCTTGTATCACCACACTGTATCATAAGAGAAACCATTCGTTGACCATAGATCCTGGGGAAATAGGGACAACGTTGTTGCTATTGTTATACACTGCGTTTGTTCGCAATATGAATGATTAAAATATATAATTCGGCTAAAGATGAAGAATTGGTTTTCATTTAGTTGCATTTTCTAGCCGTTTGTATTTGCTCAAAGATCAGCCTCAATGATCAACCTGAGACAGGGCGGTACTGTGTGACAGCAGACACTGGCGATAGGCTTGGGCGGATCGCAGCAAGGGAGGGGAGGAGGACAGCAGGGACGCTCCTTAATTAATTTAATTAATTAGTCTAATTATGCGATCAATAAATTTCGTCAACTAGTTAATGATATTAATTAGCAAATTGCTTTAATTAATTACCCGTTCGCAGCACTGCTCGTTATTCTGGTAGTAGCAGCAGGGTCGACCGCAGCCGCAGTCTTAAATTATAACTTAAATATTACATTCATACATCTCAAATGAATATTTTTCTTGAACCACGAGCAGCTCACACATCAACCATCACCTAGTGGCATTCGATAAATCGCTTGCGTGAAACACATACCTAACTTTTTCGACAGAGTGGCCATATTATTTCCAAATTCCTACCGTAATCCCAAAATTCCTATAGTATTCCCACAACAACTCACTCCCTCCCGGGCAGCAGCCAGGTGCCGTGGCGTACTCGGGCTTCTCGTCAGGGCAGCACTGGAAATGGGAAGAATCTATTAGTGAATATAGATGAATGGGCATCCGTTTCTTCGTTCCCCACACTCCGTCATCACTGGGATAACCGAACTAACGAATATCAAACGATGATTGATTCACGACTTCATTTCATCACTTGAACTTCTTAAAACACACTATCTGAGAAAATCAACATATTTCTTCAGCGACTTGGCACTGGCCGAAAACTCGGATTCATTCTAACTTCGCCAATATGTAGTACACGACGACGGAAACATAAGAGCGTCGATAGAATTTCGATCCGCGTCCGCGCGCGCGGCAGCGCGGATCTTGTAACAATCTACCGTAATCATCAAACATTTTTCTATCGATTCCAATCACTGCGGCGGTAGGGGGAATGGGTCGGCGGGCAAATTCTAAGACTTTTTTACTCCGGGGAATTTTTCTATCAGATTCCATCTAACGCCAGTAATCGATAATTCCACTTTTCCTTCCGATATTTTTGTACGTCCCCGAAAATTTTTCAAGAAACATACAATTTTTTATTTGTGTTTCCGCATCTATTTGTATCGATGCACACTTGATTACAACGGTGCAATTGAAATCCGCCCCGAAGTTAGGTAACCAGGTCAAAAGATGCCTCGAAAGTGGATTGTGGTGCAAAGAATACTGTAACCGCTTTTTCATAATTTCGTTATTTTAATATGTGATGATTATTTTCATTCACGTGTTTCGTCAGCGAAGTCCATACATCGTTAAGAAGGCGTTTTTAATTAATTTTGATGAAATTAAGCATATTTGGAAAAAGCGGTTACAGTATTCTTTACACCATAATCCCGTTTCGAGGCATCTTTTGACCTGGTTACCTAACTTCGGGGCGGATTTCAATTGCGCCGTTGTAATCAAGTGTGCATCGATATAAATAGATGCGGAAACACAAATAAAAAATGCATGTTTCTTGAAAAATTTTCTGGGACGTACAAAAACGTCGGAAGGAAAAGTGGAATTATCGATTTCTGGCGTTAGATGGAATCTGATCGAAAAATTCCCCGGAGTAAAAAAGTCTTAGAATTTGCCCGCCGACCCATTCCCCCTACCGCCGCAGTGATTGGAATCGATAGAAAAATGTTTGATGATTACGGTAGATTGTTACAAGATCCGCGCTGCCGCGCGCGCGGATGCGGATCGAAATTCTATCGACGCTCGTATGTTTCCCTCGTCGAGTACTACATATTGGCGAAGTTAGAATGAATCCGAGTTTTCGGCCAGTGCCAAGTCTATTTCGGTTCTCTCGGATAGTGTGTTTTAAGAACTTCACTGTCGACACGCAGTGTCACTTTTTTTGCATCGGAATTGACTCCGAATATGTTTCATCTGGTTGATAATAACGCTTCGAGTGAGCTAAAATCGATAGGTAGAGTGTGAGCGTGCGCAAAACAAAATAACACTTTCCACGTGTTCTTCTGGCAACTAGACAAATGACACTATGGTAAAACAATGATTACGGATAGCTAAGCAAGAAGTGGTTATCTTCATTCACTGCTGTCGTTCATCGTTCAGAAATTTCGACGAATGAAGGGACAAGTTCTTCCGAAGCCTTTCTTACTCCATTGAATGGTCACTAACCTGTGCGGGTGGCTCGGGCGGAGGAGGGGGCGGGGGAGGAGGTGGAGGGGGCGGAGCGGGCACGGGAGGGGGACAGCACGTGCGAGGAGGAGTGGGCGGGAGCTGAGGAATGGGTAGTGTAGGTGAATACGGTAGCAGATATTGATTAGCGATATGTGGAATGTCGATAGCTATTGCTATTTGGTCATTTGTCACATTTCGTAATTCTTATTGATGGAAGGTCATTAAGTGAAACTCCAAAATGAATTTTGCTAAGTACGTAACTGGGATCACGGATTATCGGTTAGTTAGGTCACTTACCGGAGGCGGACCGCGTCCGGGAACATCCTCTTCCGGGGTGAAGTACTCATCCGGGACTCGCTCGCCCTGGAAATCGATAATTGAGAATCGGTAAGTACTCTAGTAGCCTATATTATTTTCGAAAGGCATGATCATGAAATATACTCGATCCGTGATAATTTTCATTCATTCTTATTGTAATGTTTTTCTAGCCGCATCTCTGCCATAATATAAAATATCAAAGACCATTTGAATTGTAGCATTCATGAAACAGAACCGGGCTGAATGGAACGAGTTCTGAAATCCCCTATGAAGTAGAGTTCGTAATTCGGGTCACCGTATCTTCATTTTACACACTCTCTCGACCGGTTGAACAGAGAGAGAGTGTGTAAAATGGAGAGACCGTGGTGTCATTTCTCGAACTCATAGTATGAAGAGCACGTGGGCTAAATTCACTGGCTACCCTTTCACCTCTCGTTTGCTTACTCTAACTTCTTTCTACGGTAACTGAGAAATCGATCTTCCTAGATCTCGAAATTCCCACCTGACAACATGGATCGGGGCAGCATTCGGGCGTGGCTGGACAGCAGGGACCGTAGGATGGCTGGCAGCACGGCTTGGGAGGAGGAGGCGGAGGACAGCAGGCGAGAGGAAGAGGAGCGGAGGAGCAGCAGTCTGAAAGCAGCAGTCTTTTTCAGGGAAAGACCAATTAAAATGACCTAAATTTTATTAGAGAGATGCCATAATTACTAATGGTTGCACTGAAATGGATTGAGTGGGTCGACGTGAGGGGAAGGGAACGAGCGAAAGCTGTAGTGAAAGTGAAAACTAACCTGCCGAACAACACTGACGATTGGGGAAAAGATCGCAGTCGGAACAGCCGCAGGAGCAACTGTAAGAGGAATTGGTAGAGGCAAGAGGTCAACGATCAACGATCAAATAACGAAGTTAAGAGACTGTGGATTCATCTAATAATAGCATTTTCACTTAGCCATTAATTGCCTACTCTGTATGAAACTCGTGCAAGTATTGGAAGAGAGAAGAAAAGGAATAGTAAGAGAGAAGTCGATTCAGCACGTAATGTAATTGCCCCCTCCCTACCTCTCGATCATTCTGGCCGGTAGACCACGGAAAGGTGAGATAGTCAGCGCATTGACCAATATCCCCATCATTACTGTTCACGCGGTTTCTGGACCCGTCAGAACATATATAAATTTTTTTATATTGCGCATGTGCGGACCAGACAGGAGATGAATAGTGAGTGTTTGTTGTTATACCGCCTGGCACGAGCCGACCCATCGAATCCCCTGAGATTCTTTCCGAAATTAACTTTATGTGAAGCATATCGGATTTTTCCAACGTCCCGAGCTGTCCAAAATCCAAAATGTAAAAATTAGTATACGTTTCACTGACGATTCATCCCAGAGAAGATTCTTGAGGAAGTGATGGTGCTGAGTTACTTCTTCCAATAACATAACAAAACAATTGTCAAGTGTCGCCCACTGAGTGTGAATTAGGGTTGGTGAAATCGGGCTAGCCCGGTATTCGAGTACTCGACTCGGAAAACCTTCATTTTAGCCCGAGTTGGCTCGAAACCCGATCGGTTGGCCCGACCTCGAGAGTGAAGAGTCGGCCCGACTGGCCCGACTCGACCCGACTCGGCCCGATTCGGCCCGACTCGAGCCAAGTCGATCTCAGAGGGTCATTTCGGCGTCCTGCTTACCATTATCATTAGCGGCTCAAGATGTGCCTAACCGATTTGTGAAGTGGTTGTGTTTTGCACCTTGTTGCCAAAAGACCCCGGTTCAACTGTAGGCTATAGTTATAACTGAAAGAAATGAGACTAGTTATCATAAATGAAAGAAATGAGCGAAGTGGTAAACAATTTGAGCAAAAACGTAACCGAATCGAGCGGAATTGAACCAGCTACTTTTTTTACTGAGGGTGCAAAATACAACCACTTGACTAACAGGCTTCTCCCTCGGAGAACCTCAAATTCCATTGGTGAGAACGACGCGGAATTTTTTTGATTGCGCTCGAAAGGTCGGGCCGACTCGGGCCGAGACGGGCCAAGTCGAGCCAGTCGGGCCAAGTCGGGCCAGACGAGCCGCTCGACTCTTCACTCTCGAAGTCGGGCCGCCCGATCGGGTTAGCAGCATTTTCGAGCGGCCCGAGTGTTCAGGCTCGAGTCGAGCTGAGCCCGAGTAGAGTTTGAGAGTCGGGTGCTCGACTGGCCCGACTCGGTTTCACCAACCCTAGTGTGAATAGCATTGAAATGTAGGTGAAGACGCGAAAATTTTCCGTAATTACTGATCAGATAAATACCAGAAAAGGGACTCCATCGATTCCTAATCAGCCTACCCAATTCCCACAGTATATTTCAAATACCTGTTAAGAACTTCTCCACTTTTCTGTTGGCAGATTTCGAAAGTACGAGTGAATTGCATTTTCCAATGCCGACTTGTGATTCTCTTTATTTTGCGTGATCTCTCGCTCTCTATGAACGAAAAATAATCACCCTCATTGTCGTATCACCTAAAGCAATGCATGTGTCCAAAGCAGTATGGCTCTCTCTTTATTACGTGATATCTCTCTCTCCGAAAAAAAAGGTGAGATTGCAGGCTAAGGGACGAGAGGTCAGACGACTGCTCGGGTACACCATGAATAGTGAGTGTTTGTTGCTTACGGATTTCTATCATTCACATCTTCTCTAGGCATCATGTGAACTAAAGAGAATAATTCGGACAAATTTCCCCAATAAGTTATTTTAAAGGTGCCGAATTATTTTTTTGCGACGACTTCACCACAGACTAGTGCTTGCCCGTATTTTCATGATGAAATGAACTTGCTATGAAACATATTCGATTTTAGCTACTTCATGAGCGCTTCGAATACCAAACTGTCGAAGTTCGGTTACGCTCGATTAGAAAAGCGAAAGTGCGTGAAGTGGTGAGAGTGACTGGCAGAACGACTCTAATCATATTGCGCGCTATCTCGCTATGTCTGACTGATTAAATAAAACACTAATTGTTACTTTCCCATAGCTGCACGTGAGCTCGCGGTCCTTCTAGCCAGTGAGACAGCTGTAAAGGCGAAAATAGATTAGAGCATTGATCTAGTCCCACAGACCTTAGGGGTTCATTAAAAAAATCCATTCAAATGGTGTCTATGCACATCATCATGCAGACTGGAGAATACATTTGTCATTAATGTTCACAATCAGCAAACATGCTGGAGTAATTAATAAGTTTTTGTTGTGATGAAATCACAGAAGACCAGCACTTGCCCGTATTGTCTTCATGAAATGAACAGTCTGTGAAGCACATCGGAGCTTAGGGATTTCTTGTGCACTTCGAAAAAAAGGTTCAGGCAGAGTAAAATAATATTTTTTTGTTGAAATAACATGTCTCTTCTTGACGAACTGAGCAGTCTGTGAAGCATAGTCGATGTTTGAAATTTCTTGAGCGTTTCGAAATCAAAAATTTAGAAAGCGGGTACGCTTCACCGACGATTTATTTCTGTAGTAAGTCTCGAGGAAGTGATCGTGGTTCCTCTTGGAAGTTGAATAAAAACAACAAAATGTTTATGATGCTCTCACTAGGTGTGTTTGTGAATAACAAGAGAGATGAGAGTATGGATCTAGGGACAAGAGAGCGTAACAAGAGTGCTCACTCGCTCTGTCTGGCCGGTTAGACAAAGCGCCCATCACTCCCTCCCCATCGTCATATCACGAGTGAAAGGAAATTGTCTATCCCTCTCGATATCACGTGCACTCTCACTTTGTCCAATAGATGGAATAGCCGAGCGAGTGAGAAGTTTCGATCGTTGATAACCCCATCGTTCTTTTACCATTCACGCAATCGATGGGTACTGCAACACAACAGGGAAATTTTGCTTTATTTTTGCGATTGGAGGTGGTTGAGCAAAAATTTTTTGATTAGTCATTAGTTTAGATCTGACGCGATCTGCACTTTTTCCCCAGTCCTACCGACATGAACAGTGTGTGAAACGCATTATATGATATTTTCCAAATAATTGGTCGCTTCAAAACCTCCAAATTCGTACGCGCTTTGCAGGCGATTCATATTACATGAGAATTTGTAGTGAGTGATGGTAAGGGATCACTCGGGTATTCCAATAACAGAACTTTATTATCATTCACTGTCAGCATGCAAAAAGGGGATTTGATTCTCCCCTGCTCGCACATCATCGTCAAATCGGATCTCTCTTCATTTTCAGGCACTTTAGCCGTTTCTAATCGATGAAACATTTAGTCGGAAGGTAAAATAGTGATCGCATACCGTTTCCTCCTTGCGCTTCTCAACATCATCGAGTCATTAAGTGGAAGGGCGTGCGGAGCGGAGGTGAAGCGAAGATGAGAGTCGTGCTTCACTGAAAAGAGAGAGTTATTTCTAGTCTCTTCTCCATTTCAAGCATTTCGTTGGAAAAAACACGAGTCCCAACAGTGGGAACTTCACTGAAAAGGAAAATTTCCTGGCTAGCGAGGTCACCGTCTCGTCATTTTACAATACCTCTAGCTGGTTAGGCAATTTAAGTTGCTTTTCACTGCAAATACTGATAGCATGTTGATGATTTACCAGTGCTTCCGCTATGTTAGCCACTCTCGCCTATAAGCGAAAGTCATTCAGTGCGCAAGTTCAGAAATTTAGAGTTTCAGTCCGGTAATTTCAGATTCTTTTCGTTGAGTTTCATTATCTAAATAAATAAAATGACGGGAGTAAGTTAGTATTATAAAGCTCTTGTCAGGGAGGAAATACAAAATAATAATTATAGTCTACTCGAATGATGTTAGTTCTACACTCGACATAATAGTAAATGGCACTATGCATTCTGCGTTAACTTTCGCAGGCATGCAGAATTTCATGCAAACGTCCCTACTCTACTTTCATTCCCCTCTCACTTTTCCACTCACCAATGGTTCCGTCTGCCTGCGTCACTTCTTCCTCCTTCATCTCTCCCTCGAATTCGCCAACCAGCGCCTCTGTGCCCAGTAGCAGCAGGAAAATGAAGGCTATCCGCTCCCGCATACTGAAATTAGCTTGGAATTATCCTTAGATTAACCTAAAATCAATATAAAAAATAGAGAAGTAAGAAGCCACAAGTCGATTAAAATGGATGAATGAAAGGTCAGGTAATGGTTAGGAGTAAGAAGGGGAGTTCAGTCTAAGATTACGAGAGAAGGGGTCAATAAGCGATCAAAGGAGGGAGAACGAGGCGATGATTCAATCTAGGGCTTCAGAAGGAGTTAACAGTCTATTAGTGCGTATACCACATCCATGAGCGATAAAAGAGGGCAAAACGAGGCGATGATCCAATCTCGGGCGCAATGAGGGATAATAACCGGGATTGCGCTATCCGCGGCCAACGGCAGAAGGGAAAGTTCTGCCTTTAGGAGAGATGATCAACCGTATCTTCCTTTTCCCCATCTCTTTGTTCCCCTGGTGAAGAGATAGTGGGAAGATGGAGAAACGGGGGCTATCTTGAGAGAGGGGATCCCGGGAAAACTTGATAAGCTCGGGGCAGGAATGGCTTTGCAAGTAGGCGACTCTTCACTCTGCATTCCATCTCGCCGGTCAGGTGGGAGAGAGAGCACGCTAAATGAAGAGAGTGATTACCTGGCCGTCCCTTGCCCTAGGAGGAGGGAAAGGGAAAGTACAGGGAGAGAGCGGGAGGAGGGTTCCCAATTCCTAATCCCCTATCAGTGAGGCAATCGGCTCGTGATAAAAGGATTGATACGTCACGGTTATGAGAATAAACAAGTGGAAAGTAAAGGTTTTGAGTTAAAAGAGATGAGACATCTTGACCGATTACTATGTGCCTTGTATCAATGCTGTTGTGCCATGAAAATTTGTTTACTTTCTTGCAATGCGACCTAAGAGCAATCGCAAACGTAAAAATTGCATTATTTTAACTTTCACCTCGAAATCAACTTCCAATTAGAAATGATTGGAAAATGTTCAAGCGATTTACAATGTCTCGTATTAATCGCACCAAAAATTCCCGACACACACTACCCTTCTCCGACATTCCCCCCTTTCAGCTCTATTCACGCTCTCGCCTATTCGCATGTTCTCTAACCTCTTCTATCCCAAGAGGTCATCAGTCTCCGAAGTGCAGATATCAGCGAAGAAATGCTAAAGAGCGACCGCACTGAGCTAACGAAGTAATTCCTTCTCTCAAATTCCCTAAGCACCAGATACTTTGCGTGTACTTATTTTCTAGTGTTTGCTAAAGATCATGGGCCGGAATTGGGAAGTCATTTGAGCCATTTATAATATTATAAAGTTACTCATACAATATAACTCATCGACGACGACATTTCGTGGTCTTTCTTTTTTTGAGTCTGGAGAATTGAATAATCTATTGTTCTATTATTATATTGTTATTGTACAATGTTATTGTCTACTGTTATCTCAAAATTTAGTCGAATACAATTCGAAAGCGTGCGATTCCCTCCCTTCTCTGTTCATTCGTTCCCTTTTGACTTGCTCTGATCAGTCGATCGAGCCTCTCCTCTCCCTTTCGACCTACGCCATCGCCTACAGTATTCAGGTATTATTGCCTAGTTTTCGATTATCGATTAAATCAAGAATAATGGACCGTCAACTAAGAACTAGGGTTGGCTAATCAATGTTGAATTGCGATATTGCAATTTCTCTTTTTCTATGTCTTTTGCGAAATGGTAGAAGGAAAGACACTGCGATATCGGAAATAAAGGCCGACGAGACAACCCTTCTGAGTATAGTACTTACAGTGATGCATTTCCTGCCCGTTCTCCTCATCATACTCGCTCTCCTCCCGCTCTCGGCAGCGCTCCTGTGCCTCGTGGGAAAAGTCGAACTAGAGAACAACAAAATTACGGATAGAAATGAAGTGGTAAATAACTCAACGCAAACCTAGTTGAGTGTTTATCTTAAGATAAGTTTGGATTGCGGCGGCGGCAAGTCGTGCCTATACGAAGAAGAAACTGAAGATCGGGATGGGAAGAAGTTTACGTCCATTAGACAAGAGTGCAGTGTCGATGGGGTTCCATCGGTGAGCAATATGAACACTCTTTGCGGAATGCCGTGCATTGATATGTAATTGCAGAATGAATGGAAACGCTCATCTGATACAAACAAGAAAACGATAGCTGCTTGGTGCAACGTCGATAGGTGCAACAGCAATGTAGAAACAGTAGAGGAGCACTTCAAAGCTGATGTCAAGCGCAAGTGCTATGCAAGCTTAGGAGAATCTGACAAGAAGGTGACCAAGGCGGGAATCTGGCACTTCTTGGATATTTGGCGCACCTCCTCATGTGCGACCATTGGGATTGTGGATTTTGATTGTGCGACCATTGTGATTAACCATTGGGATTGTGCGACCGAAAATCAGGGAATGATACCTAGAAATGAGTGAGGTGGAGGGAGGGGGGGAGTGGTGGGCCAATTATCCAAGAAGTGCCGGGAATCTCGTATTTCTTCGCAACTATTGCACTTCTAAGCATAGATGACTGGACTGGGGAACTGGGGGGGGGGGGGTGCAGCTTATTTCCACATCGCAGAATGCATGGGGGTCATGATAGATTATGGTGCGGTAGAGCATGGGGCAGCCATGCCCAACTACCGTACCGACTTGCAGCATGAGAATACAGTAACCATGCTCTGTGATCCCATGGTTCACTGTAAGGCGTGGCGTGGACATCTGTGTTTGCAGCATGAAATATCGTGTGAAAATTGCGCGACTGTCGAATACACTTCGGATACGTTGCATCACGAGCTCGGATGCCTCGAAGAGGAGGAACGGCGAAACATGACAAAGGAGTGCTCTGAGGTTATTGAGTCAATAATATTGACAAATTGGAAAGGGCCAAACAGGCAAATTTATTTACAGGAGAAATGTTACTACAAAGCTGACCTAGAACGAGGAACGAGACACAAAATCACAAAGAAGATTTGTTGCTGCAAGGGCACCAATTGCAACGACAAGAAGGAGAACGCTGGAGGAAACCCCGCAAACCCCGCCTCCTTCCCTCCCCTCCTCCTCTCACTCGCAGCTGGCGCAACCATGATTGCTGCTCGCTTCTGATCATACACTGACCATTCATGAATAAACTGCCAATAGGTAGATAATGCACATGTATTTAACACGATAATGCAGTGGCAAATTTTACGACATGGAATTTACACATTGGGCTTACTGTTAGACATGTAAAGAGAGACGAAAACTGAATAAAGCTCATGTTCCATATGTTCACCAAATCTGGAATTTCGGACATGGCAACAACGACATTACAAGCGGTGACTATTTAGAAGAACTCGTCATCGTCTCTATCATGTTAGTATTCGCCAGATTCGAACAAGGTCAACGATACAAGGGGGTCTCTAAGAGATTCGAGAATTTATGTTCCAGTTTTTGAGTGTTTGTTTATATTTTTTTGAGTTGCAATATTTGAGTGAGTTGTAAAGTTTTATTACACAAATCATTTTTTAAAACTTTAAGGTATCAATGAAATTTGTATTATTCGGACGAATGGTCAATTATTACTCGTAATACTCCGAAAAAGTTACCTAGATGTTCAGACTTTGCATTGCTTTGGTATAACACTGCCCTCCCTATTTTTCATGTACGAGGATATGTGCGCTATGCTCAGAATACTTATTGGGGTGTCCGGAAAGTTCGTATATTTTTTTGTTTTTATTTTTTATTCAATGCTTTACAATTCTCAGTGACCAATGTATGCCCCCTTTTTTCTCACTACCTCCCTCCAGCGATTGGGCAGGGTCTCGATTCCTCTCTTCCAGAATGCGGGTTTCTTCGAGACCGCCCAGTTCACGAAAGCCCTCACAACTTCATCTCGATTTTTGAACTTCTTTCCTTTGCAGAAGTCAGAGAGAGAGCGGAAGCAGTGGTATTCGCATGGGGAGAGATCCGGGGAATACGGTGGATGGGGAATCCTCTCGATCTTCAGCTCGTCCATTTTCTTCTGGGTCATCTTCGCTCGATGTGGGCGAGCATTGTCCATCAGAAGAAGAATTTTGCCCTGGTTCAGGAGTCTGGGAGGGACTCTGATCGCGACATCTTCCAGTTGTTCAGAGAAGAGGTCGGCATTGATTCTGGTGCCAGGGGCGAGGATCTTCCAGTAGATGGGACCGAGCACTGAGAAGAAGAAGCAGAGGAGTTCCTTCTTTCCGTGCTCTTCCTTCTTCGGGACGGGCGTGGGCTTCTCATCTGCATCCACCCATTGCAGTCTCCTCACAGGGTTATCGTACGTGATCCAGTTCTCATCTGTAGCGATGATGGAATTGACCCATCGAAGATTGGATCTACGATGGAGTAATTCCCGACAGACTTGAACACGATTTTTCAGCTGTTCGGGGGAGAGGTCATGGGGAATCACTTGTGGGAGTTTCGGCTTCTTCCCAGATCGATGGAGGATATCGGACACCGTTGATCTGGGAGTACCAGTATCCTTCTTCAACTCACGCACACTGGCCATGGGCTTGCGCTTCAGTGTGCGGAGAAAGAGAGGCTGATCGAGGGAGGGAGGGCGTCCAGAGCGGGGTTGATCATCGAGACCAAACTCCCCTTTCTTGAAGCGGGAGAACCACTTATAGCAGAAGGGTATGGAGGGGGCGTCAGCTCCTTCCGACTGGGCCAGAGCAGAGTGGGCCTCCTTCACGGATCGGCCAAGACGGTAGTAATGAAGTAAAACTGCTCGGAGGTAGAGATGGGAGTCCATCACAAGAATCAATGTAGCAACTAGGAGACTGATTAAATCCTCTCACTACTCAACGTCAGAATGATGCAATACATTGTTGACAAACAGATTGCGCAATCACTGCATTTGATCGCGAACTGACTTTTTTCCGAAGCATTATACGAACTTTCCGGACACCCCAATAGATTCTTATCAAACAAGAAAAAGTGATAATGATTCATTATTAATTATTAATTAATCAATACAACAAGTTATAGCTCGAGTGCAATGTTTGTCAAGTTAACAAGTTTTTTTTTCAAGTTTTTTGTCAAGTGTAACTTTGAATCAACTCAGTAATGTGCTACGACTGTCACATATTCATTTATTTATTATAATTAGTGTGCAATAAACTCGTCCATATATCTTTCTATCTTCAATGTTATCTATGGGGATCCACATTCGCTTTCACTGCATCTTCCATCTTTGAGTCCACCAATGCAACTGAGTCCCTCGAACGTATCTAAATTAATTAATTATTTACTTTTTCTTATTGTGAAGCGTGATAAAATTTCCTTAAACAAACCTCCATATCCGATCGTGCACTCCAAGTTGTACCTCTTGTCATCTTCGTTTCTTTTTAGTTCGTTCCTGCCCGTGGGATCGTACTCGAAGCGGTGATAGAACTTGGCCCACTTGAACCCATTGTCGTCTATTGGATTGGTGCATCTGAATTAGAAGTTCAAAAGGTTATTAATTAATCACATCATATATGCACAGCCAACCAAATACGAGTAAGTTGCAACATCATGGATAGTTATACTTCATTACGTATGATAATATTTTTGCGAAATACTATTACTAAGCAATTAATCGTTTTAACCGTCTTTCGAGTTCCTTGCCCCGACAGAGTGCAGCCAATCGATCTTGTCCCTTGCGTTTATGCCAGCAGAGGACCTTGAACATGAGGAAGAATTCGGGAGCTGTTGTGTGCTTAATTAAAATGCATCAACCACATTGATTAACTAATTAACGGAACCTCCTTTTCCTTTCCTTTGAGCTGGAATTGGCCATCTACCAAGGTGACCATCCGATCCTGGTAGTCGTGCTCGTCCACAAACCAGCCCAAGTCCCTCTCGAAGAGGTAGACGTGCACCGAGTGCAGAGGCCGCTGCTTTCCTTCCTTGTCGATAAGGTACAAGTGACCGTCCACTTTGATCTGCGATCGAAAACTGATTTATTATTTTTGATGCAAATCCAAACCCATGAATCTCAACACATATCCCCGTATCTCCCCAACATATTTTGAAAGCATGAGTTGCAATTCCCTTGGTTTACGATTGTATACAGCGATCGAAAATTCAATTTCAAGCTCATTTGCATGAGAAAGTTCAATAACTCTCATTCTCGGATTAACGAGAGGAACCTGCACCAAAAGTGGTTTTGTTATTCCATTTTTTGCGTACTGCTGCTAAAAACCTGATCAAAATCGAAGAATCAAAAAAACTACACATTATTTACACCGTGTTTAAGCAATTTTGCATACACGCGCCATGTTAATATTGGGGTGTCCGGAAAGTTCGTATAATGCTTCGGAAAAAAGTTAGTTCGCGATCAAATGCAGTGATTGCGCAATCTGTTTGTCAACAATGTATTGCGTCACTCTGACGTTAAGTGGGATGTGGGTTGGATCAGTCTCGTAGTTTCTACACTTGTTGAAGTGGTGAAGTATAGCCGATATTTTGATACAGTTGTGTTGAATTACTGTCGGAAATCGCTCCATCGTAGATCGGATCTTCGATGGACAGATTCCATAATAGACATGTGCGAGGAGTGAATCATGTATAATAACCCAGCGAAGAGACAACAGTGTTTCGACACCGATGCGAAGCACAAACCCGTTCCCTTGAAGAAAATGAGGAAATTCACTGATTCTTTTTATCATTACTTGTTCCGATCTAATAAGAGATCCTTCCTACTGAAACCGCCATCAATGCCGACCTCTTCTCTGAACAACTGGAAGAAGTCGCGATCAGAGTCCCTCCCAGACTCCTAAACCAGGGCAAAATTCTTCTTCTGATGGACAATGCTCGCCCACATCGAGCGAAGATGACCCAGAAGAAAATGGACGAGCTGAAGATCGAGAGGATTCCCCATCCACCGTATTCCCCGGATCTCTCCCCATGCGACTACCACTGCTTCCGCTCTCTCTCTGACTTCTGCAAAGGAAAGAAGTTCAAGAATCGAGATGAAGTTGTGAGGGCTTTCATGAACTGGGCCGTCTCGAAGAAACCCGCATTCTGGAAGAGAGTAATCGAGACCCTGCCCAATCGCTGGAGGGAGGTAGTGAGAAAAAAGGGGGCATACATTGGTCACTGAGAATTGTAAAGCGTTGAATAAAAAATAAAAACAAAAAATTATACGAACTTTCCGGACACCCCAATAGGTTAATAGCTTCATTCTGCATGAAAATTCTTTCTATAGTAAAAAATAACCCGTTTTGGTTGATTTTGGCTTATTTTTATGCTGCTATAGAACATATCGAGAAAGATGAAATTCTTTAGGCAACTTTTTGTGTAAACGAAATTTGGATAATTTAACTTCTCTAAAAATTAGAAGGGGCTAATTTAAAAAAAATTGCTGGAATAATGTTTTCGACAGTACATAGCTGCGAGTTTCGACCGATCGATTGTAGAAGTTACAATGGACCACAGTGAGAGGGCCTGATCGATCCGAGAATCGATCTGGCTCATTAAAACTTTAAAAAAAGCGAAGCATTTGAACGTATAATAATTACGATAAATAAAGCAATTTACACTTCGTGAAGCTGCCAGCTCGTCTTTGGCATACGAAAAAAGTGTATGTGCAAGGGTGATGCCTCCAATAACCAGCCTGATAACCAATAACGAGACTGGCTCCGTGCCGCGGAGAGGCATCGCAAGCAGAGCAAGCAGCACGAACAGACGGATTAGCAGCATCTACACCAGTTATTTATATATTTTTAAAAATCTTTTAAATACTACACACCACTTGGTATTCTCCTTCCAGCCGCGCGCGAGCAGAGAAAAGAGAGGGAATGCATGGAGAAGAACGAACGAATCTCTCGTAAACAGAGATGGGAAACAAAGAGTAACTCGAAAACAACGGAGAACACAGAGAGCAATGTTGGCTGACATGCAAAATGGATTGTTCATTTCTAATTGAGTTATGTTTATTCAAATTGGAAAGAAAATCTCCACTGATCATTAGATCATCCTGCCGCTGAGCACGTGACTTGTGCCGGTCAGGAAATTACAACGCATGCTAGAGTGGACATTTCTTGACGGTAGATCACTCTTGTCGCTGGAAATCCGTCCGTTGACCTCCTCTTGAAGGGTACCGAGCAAGCGATACTCTCCTCTCCGGGTTACCCAAACTGACGGGAAAGGATTTTCTACACTGGGTAGGAAGAGAACGGAGCGAGAGAGAAACCGCCCATAATGATGCACCACAAAAGAGAATATAAAATATCCTTTCAGAATAGGCAATAATTAAATCGATTATGTGCTCCTATGTCTCCTTACATGAAAGCATTACGAGAAACTATCTGAATTAGTGAACATTTCGGTGGAGACACCTGACAAAGTACGAAAAAAAACGGTGTTCTTCGAAATGCGCCGAAATTTGTTGATGTAAAAACAATTTCGAGCGTTTTTTTCGCTAAAAAAAATTTCGCAACGCATCTATCTGCTCGCGTTCGACCGTATTTCTCCAACACATTTCCAATGGAGGAGTTTCGTGTGTTCGCAGCATATATTTGCCAATTTGATCGAAAGTTTACCGATCTGTTCGATGCGAAGATTGACTCTCTGGAGGAGGGACGGGCGGAGCATGCTATGCAGCGAAATGAGAGCAGGGCAATAAGGATGAGTAAAGGGAATTGAATCATCTAAACCAGTCCTTTATTTTTTCATACTGTATTTTGAAGACTACTCACCACTTGATATTCCCCTTACAGCAGCGCGCGAGCAGGGAAAAGAGGGGGTGTGACACCAACTCAAGAAGGATGACTGGTTTATCGTGACATTCCTTTACATGCTTATTCTACTTTATAGACAAAACATCCTTTCTAGAGATTGGGAAATAGTGGGCGATGCACATTAATCATCACCACACCGGGAATGGCGTATGGAGATGAGAGATGGGAATACACTAGGCGTGGGAGGGAGAAATTCGAAGAATGCTCAATGAGAATAGGGACTAAAATTGAAAGATGATGAACGAGTACGCTGGTAGATGATTGCGACAGCGATAGCCACTATTAGGAAGGAAAAGTATGCGATGTCAAGTATACTCAGTTCTCAAAAAAATTCGATTTTTTATATGTAGTTGTTTCTGTGCGTTTTATCATCAGCGAACATTTTCTCAAGTTTCCTCAAAAGGATTCTTTCCCCAGAATTCTATAGAATACACATTTTGAGGATTGTGTTCAAAGTTGGGGCTCCTTCTTCGACGGGGTTATACAATCTCTCAGAAGTCGCGTTACGCATGATCGCTTGAGTTAAATTGTAACATTTAATACGATCCAATATAGTATTTGGAATCTCAAGGAGACTTTATTTATAATTAATGTACAATAAGCTCGTTCACGAGTCATCTTCTTCAGTTATTTCTAAACGGCGCCACAATCGATATCGCTGCATCGTCCCTCTTTGAGTCCACCGTAGCAGCTGAGTCCCTCGAAGGTAACTAAATTAACGTTAAATTGGCATTTCATATTTTTTAAGATCAATAAAGCTCCGTCCATCAAACCTCCATCAGGCGCCTTGTATCCGAGTGTGCACACCAGATTGTACCCGGCATTACCCTTTGTAAGGTCGCGCTTTCCTGTGGGATCGTACTCGAAGCGGTGATAGAACCTGGCCCGCTTGTACCCGTCATCATCTTCTTTAGCGTTGACGCATCTAAAATATTTGTTCGCATTATTAAATTAATCATTTGATAATTAAATATTATTGTTTAATCACAGCAAAACCTAAAACATGTATTCTACTACACAAGGCTTAATTTTACTTTATTCTGTGCGAGTATACTATCATATCATGGCATCAAAAGTTGTTGTTTATGTGATAATTATATCGCAAGCTCAAAGTCACTCAAATAAAAGTTGCAAAGTCAGAGAAATTTTAATAACGAAATATTTGATATGCACGATAAGAATATAGTTAAATATTGATTAATTTATATTTTGTTTACCGTCTTTTGAGTTCATTGTCCTGACAGAGTTCAACCAATGGTCCTATTCCCTTCAGTGGATGCAAGCAGATGATTTCGACCATGAGGAAAAACTCGGGAGTGCCAGTGCGCTAAATTCGAATTCATTTTTGATTTATCTCCTAATTAATTCAACTTCTATTTCCCATCCCTTCGAAAAAAATTGATGATAAAACGCACAGAAACAACTACATATAAAAAATCGAATTTTTTTGAGAACTGAGTATACTTGACATCGCATACTTTTCCTTCCTAATAGTGGCTATCGCTGTCGCAATCATCTACCAGCGTACTCGTTCATCATCTTTCAATTTTAGTCCCTATTCTCATTGAGCATTCTTCGAATTTCTCCCTCCCACGCCTAGTGTATTCCCATCTCTCATCTCCATACGCCATTCCCGGTGTGGTGATGATTAATGTGCATCGCCCACTATTTCCCAATCTCTAGAAAGGATGTTTTGCTTATAAAGTAGAATAAGCATGTAAAGGAATGTCACGATAAACCAGTCATCCTTCTTGAGTTGGTGTCACACCCCCCTCTTTTCCCTGCTCGCGCGCTGCTGTAAGGGGAATATCAAGTGGTGAGTAGTCTTCAAAATACAGTATGAAAAGATAAAGGACTGGTTTAGATGATTCAATTCCCTTTACTCATCCTTATTGCCCTGCTCTCATTTCGCTGCATAGCATGCTCCGCCCGTCCCTCCTCCAGAGAGTCAATCTTCGCATCGAACAGATCGGTAAACTTTCGATCAAATTGGCAAATATATGCTGCGCACACACGAAACTCCTCCATTGGAAATGTGTTGGAGAAATACGGTCGAACGCGAGCAGATAGATGCGTTGCGAAATTTTTTTTAGCGAAAAAACGCTCGAAATTGTTTTTACATCAACAAATTTCGGCGCATTTCGAAGAACACCGTTTTTTTTCGTACTTTGTCAGGTGTCTCCCCCGAAATGTTCACTAATTCAGATAGTTTCTAGTAATGCTTTTATGTAAGGAGACATAGGAGCACATAATCGATTTAATTATTGCCTATTCTGAAAGGATATTTTATATTCTCCGTTGTGGTGCATCATTATGGGCGGTTTCTCTCTCGCTCCGTTCTCTTCCTACCCAGTGTAGAAAATCCTTTCCCGTCAGTTTGGGTAACCCGGAGAGGAGAGTATCGCTTGCTCGGTACCCTTCAAGAGGAAGGGTACCGAGCAAGCGTGCTCGGCGGCAGGATGATCTAATGATCAGCGGAGATTTTCTTTCCAATTTGAATAAACATAACTCAATTAGAAATGAACAATCCATTTTGCATGTCAGCCAACATTGCTCTCTGTGTTCTCCGTTGTTTTCGAGTTACTCTTTGTTTCCCATCTCTGTTTACGAGAGATTCGTTCGTTCTGCTCCATTCATTCCCTCTCTTTTCTCTGCTCGCGCGCGGCTGGAAGGAGAATACCAAGTGGTGTGTAGTATTTAAAAGATTTTTAAAAATATATAAATAACTGGTGTAGATGCTGCTAATCCGTCTGTTCGTGCTGCTTGCTCTGCTCGCGATGCCTCTCCGCGGCACGGAGCCAGTCTCGTTATTGGTTATCGGGCTGGTTATTGGAGGCATCACCCTTGCACATACACTTTTTTCGTATGCCAAAGACGAGCTGGGAGCTTCACGAAGTGTAAATTGCTTTATTTATCGTAATTATTATACGTTCAAATGCTTCGGTTTTTTAAAAGTTTTAATGAGCCAGATCGATCAGGCCCTCTCACTGTGGTCCATTGTAACTTCTACAATCGATCGGTCGAAACTCGCAGCTATGTACTGTCGAAAACATTATTCCAGCAATTTTTTTAAAATTAGCCAATTCTCATTTTTAGAGAAGTTAAATTATCCAAATTTCGTTTACACAAAAAGTTGCCTAAAGAATTTCCTCACAATTTGCAGTTCTTCGATTTCTCCATATCTTTCTCGATATGTTCTATAGCAACATAAAAATAAGCCAAAATCAACCAAAACGGGTTATTTTTGTACTATAGAATCAGTTGTCGACCACAGGTCCACAGGTGCGCGGTCACATGTACTGTATCGACAAGAAGGGACAGCAGCGACCGTTGAAAGCTCACGTTTACCTCTATGAGAAGAATTTGGTGGACGAGCATGACCTCATGGCCAAAGGACTCACGCATGAGGAGGAAGGTCAATTCCTGCTGAAGGGAGAGGAAACGGAGGTTGTATTACTACGTTACCTTAAAATTAGTTATCACTAAATGGTAATTAATAATTAGTTAATCACTATGACTAATGAATTCGAATTTAGGACTTTGGAACTCCCGAGTTCTTTCTCATGGTCGATATTCTATGCGTGAAAAAACACGAGGACGGATTGCCGCCAATGAGTGAAGTCTCTCAGGACATAGAATTCAAAAAGAGGTCAAAAACACTTTTAGTTAATATTTTACGAAATTATTATAGTGCATATCAAGGTAAAATTATTCCTGGGAACTTTATAATAATGTTAACAGCTGTTTCAGATGCGCCAATCCAATAGACGATCTGGGGTTCAAGTGGGCCAGGTTTTATCACCGCTTCGAGTATGATCCGACAGGCCAGAACGAACTTAAAACAAACGGTGAAGCCAATTACAATCTGGTGTGCACGATCGGATACAGGGAGCCCAATGGAGGTTCGGTCGATGAAACTTATAAAATAATTAATAATTTTTAATTTAGATACGTTCGAGGGGCTCAGTTGCACTGGTGGACTCAAAGAAGGACAATGCAGTGAGAGCGAATGTGGTTCCCTATAGATATGATAACATTGAAGATAGGAAGATCTGTGGGAGAGTTTATTGTAATTATATAAACAGTGCAGCTTTGAAAGTGACAATATTGGCTTGATTCAAACGTTCCGTTTTAAATTGACACACCATGTACTCTTCCGATATATTGCTTGACCACCCATCGAAATAGGATAATCTTGAAAACAGACCATAATTCGTATCTTTCTTTGCAACTCTCATGGGTTATCGTAATAATAGCCATTTACTATCGATATCCCTCTTTCATTCATATTTTCGTGGAGCCCCTTCTCTCATTGAACATTTTTCGAATTTCATCCTCTCCCATTCTCCTAGTGTATTCCCTTCTGTCACCTTCCTACGCCATTTCCTGAATAATGGAGATGATTCATACGCGTTGTCCACGATTTCCCAATCTTCAGAAAGGATATTTTGTCTATAAAGCAGAATATGAATGTACAGGAATGTCATGATAAACCAGTCTTCCGCCTTGTGTTATTGCCAAACCCCTCTTTTCGCTGCTCGAGCGCTGTTGAGAGGAAAACCAAGTGGTGAGTAGTCTTAAAAATATAGAAATAAATTGATGATTAACTGATTTAGATGCTGCTAATCCGTCTACTCGTTTTTATTGCTCTGCAATCATTTCGCTGCTTAGCATGCACCGCCCGACGCTCGTCCGGATTGTCAACCTTCGGAACTAATAGATCGGTGAACTTTCGATCCATTAAAGTTTACTGCATTCTGGAAAAGTACTGAATTACAAATGTGTGAGAAAACAGTGACATTTGTCAATGTTTTTTGTTCAGAGGGGAGATTGATGTGTTTGGAATTGCATCAAACAGACAATATCACGCCTCTCACAAGAGAATCGAGCTAGAACGAGGATTCTTGGGAATGGAGGAAAAAGCCTCAAATGAGTTGTAGCCACTTTTGGACACCCTGAGGCATGTCTAAGACTCCCAAAAATGCTCATTGTGTACACTTCATTTTGGAGCTCTCTACACAAAGTTGGATCTCGGCACCTCCTTCTTTTTTTTCATTTTCCGCGCGTCTCGTGACAGATAGACGAAAAATGCCCTCTGAGTGACCCCCACTAATTTTTCGAGCTCTATCAATCTGTATGCTTCACTTCCTCTGAAAATTAATTTGAACAGTGTTACAGTTCAGTATACTTTTCTCAAAAGTATAGGCAAAGGCGCAGCTGAAACTTTCGCAGTTTATGCAGTTTTTCATGGGCTATCGAATGAGTGGCTTGTCGTGAAAATACCGGGGGGAAAACATGAGTTATGTCAATTTTACTGTTTCCGATCGTATGAATTCTTTTCATTTCACCAAGCACCGCGCCTTTTCGAGCGATTTGAATAGAATGATCCATTGTTCCATTGTCTCTCCCTTGTAATTTGTGCTCGCTCGCTCGAAAAGGCGCAGTGCGAGGTGAAATGAAAAGACTTCAAACGATAGGAAACAGTAAAATTGACATCTCATGTTTTCCCCCCGGTATTTTCACGACAAGCCACTCATTCGATAGCCCATGAAAAACTGCATAAACTGCGAAAGTTTCAGCTGCGCCTTTGCCTATACTTTTGAGAAAAGTAGACTGAACTGTAACACTGTTCAAATTTATCTTCAGAGGAAGTGAAGCATACAGATCGATAGAGCTCGAAAAATCAGTGGGGGTCTCAGAGGGCATTTTTCGTCTATCTGTCATGATACGCGCGGAAAATGAAATCAAAGAAGGAGGTGCCGAGATCCAACCCTGTGTAATGAGCTCCAAAATGAAGTATAGCACAATGAGCATTTGTGGGAGTCTTAGACATGCCTCAGGGTGTCCAAAAGTGGCTACAACTCATTTGAGGCTTTTTCCTCCATTCCCAAAAATCCTCGTTCTAGCTCGATTCTCTTGTGAGAGGCGTGATATTGTTTGTTTGATGCAATTCCAAACACATAAATCTCCCCTCTGAACAAAAAACATTGACAAATGTCACTGTTTTCTCACACATTTGTAATTCAGTACTTTTCCAGAATGCAGTAAACTTTAATGGATCGAAAGTTCACCGATCTATTAGTTCCGAAGGTTGACAATCCGGACGAGCGTCGGGCGGTGCATGCTAAGCAGCGAAATGATTGCAGAGCAAAATATGAATGAAAGAGGGATATCGATAGTAAATGGCTATTATTACGATAACCCATGAGAGTTGCAAAGAAAGATACGAATCATGGTCTGTTTTCAAGATTATCCTATTTCGATGGGTGGTCAAGCAATATATCGGAAGAGTACATAGTGTGTCAATTTAAAACGGAACGTTTGAATCAAGCCAATATTGTCACTTTCAAAGCTGCACTGTTTATATAATTACAATAAACTCTCCCACAGATCTTCCTATCTTCAATGTTATCATATCTATAGGGAACCACATTCGCTCTCACTGCATTGTCCTTCTTTGAGTCCACCAGTGCAACTGAGCCCCTCGAACGTATCTAAATTAAAAATTATTAATTATTTTATAAGTTTCATCGACCGAACCTCCATTGGGCTCCCTGTATCCGATCGTGCACACCAGATTGTATTTGGCTTCACCGTTTGTTTTAAGTTCGTTCTGGCCTGTCGGATCATACTCGAAGCGGTGATAAAACCTGGCCCACTTGAACCCCAGATCGTCTATTGGATTGGCGCATCTGAAACAGCTGTTAACATTATTATAAAGTCCCCAGGAATAATTTTACCTTGATATGCACTATAATAATTTCGTAAAATATTAACTAAAAGTGTTTTTGACCTCTTTTTGAGTTCTATGTCCTGAGAGACTTCACTCATTGGCGGCAATCCGTCCTCGTGTTTTTTCACGCATAGAATATCGACCATGAGAAAGAACTCGGGAGTTCCAAAGTCCTAAATTCGAATTCATTAGTCATAGTGATTAACTAATTATTAATTACCATTTAATGATAACTAATTTTAAGGTAACGTAGTAATACAACCTCCGTTTCCTCTCCCTTCAGCAGGAATTGACCTTCTTCCTCATGCGTGAGTCCTTTGGCCATGAGGTCATGCTCGTCCACCAAATTCTTCTCATAGAGGTAAACGTGAGCTTTCAACGGTCGCTGCTGTCCCTTCTTGTCGATACAGTACATGTGACCGCGCACCTGTGGACCTGTGGTCGACAACTGATTTAACAACGAAAAGACTTTATATTTGACAATCCCTAGTTTTTCAATTTGCGTAAGGGATCGAATGTTCACCGATCTATTCGAAGCGAAGGTTGGCATTCTGGCAGAGCAAGCTAAGCAACGACATGTGATCAGAGCAATAAATACGAGTAGACGGATTAGCAGCATCTAAACCAGTTATTTATTTCTGTTATATTTTGAAAAATACTTGCCACTTGGTATTTTCCTTACAACTGCGTCTGAGCAGGGAAAGATAGGGTGTGATATCATCTCGTGGATGACTGATTTATCATGGCATTCATGTACATTAATATTTTTCTTTATATACAAAACATTCTCTTCTGGAAATGAGGAAAGAGTGGGCGAGAGCAATGGTCTGACTCTCCCCATATCACACACTCTCTCGCTGGTTAGAGGAAGCGAGAGAGCATGTGATTTGGAGAGAGTCAGACGATTACTCGCGGGCGATGTCCATGAATCATCATCAGCATGCAAGGAAAGGCGCGAGGAGATGACAGCAATGAAATCGTCATTGAAGGGGGATCGAAATATGCTCAATGAGAAGAAGGATCACATCCCCTCTTTTCCCTGCTCGTGCGCCGTTGTAAGGGGAATACCAAGTGGTGAGCACTATTCACAATACAATATCATAATATAAAAGACATTGTTAAATAACTGTTTTAGATGCTGCTAATCCGTCTACTCGTCCTTATTCCACTGCTCTCATTTTTCTGCTTAGCTTGTTCCGCCCGACCCTCTTCCAGAGGTTCGACCTTCGGAACGAACAGATCGGTGAAATTTCGATTCATCTTCTAAATTGACCACGCTCTGGAAAGAGTTCAAGAGAAGTGGGAGGCGGTAGTTCTCCCTGGGCAGTGCCGCGCATAAACCGAGCTAACATTACCAACTCATTAATTAGAAATGTGTCGGGGAAATCCGGGGATTTTGACATTTGCAACTGCTTTTCGAAAACCAGTGGACATTTATGGGTTCGCAATTAAGCAAAATAAACTGTGATGTGTTAAGTTCTCGATCGCAGGTCGTCGTGCGCGGTTACATGTACTGTATGGACGAGTATGGAGATAGGAAGCCGGTGGAGGGGGTGCATGAGTCCCTTTATGAGAGGGACTGGGGCTGGTCGGGGGACAAGCATGACCGCAAGAATCAAGGAACAACTTCGGAGGATGGCCAATTCTTTTCGAAGGGATGGGAAGTAGAGGTTGAATTAATTTGTTGATCAATAAGTAAATTCGAATTAAGAGACCCTCCACGAGAGAACGTAACAGGTCCACGGGTGGTGAAAATATCGATAATTCCCATACTTTTTTTCTGAAATCTAGGTTCGTAGGGATTATCAATGGCAGCAATAGCTAAGGTCTGGGGTCGATTTTGAAAAAAATTCAGATACCCCCTCATCTTAAGGTCAAAAAATAAAGTTTCTCGAAAATAGATGGCATGTATATATTCTGGTGTATTTTCACTCGTAGAAACGGAATTTGCCTACTATTAATCGATATAATGCAAAAGAAGCGAGTTATGATCGAAAAACCGAATTTTTCGATCCAAAAAGGCACAAAAAGTGTCATAACTAATTTTAAAAAAATAAGAATTTTTCAGAATTTTCAAAAAATAGACCCTTCGACTTTTTCGAGCTTGAACATATTCAACTCAGGTAAAACCACGGGTCAGCTAAATTACAATCTCATATTTTTGAAGGCTACGTCATCCTAGCTTACAGAAAACATAACTAGATAATCAAATCAAGTATAATAATCATTATTTAACCTATGTCAGTTTGAACAGGGCCAAAAATTGAAAATGAGAAAATCATCATTTCGTCTTCAACCATGACAAAATGGATAATTATGTTGGTGTCATATCCTCTCCAAATGCTACCAATCAAAGTGTGGTAGCTTCTATAATAGTAATAGTAATGATCTGAAGCTTTTTTCAAAGAATCGTGACCTTTGGCATTTTCTGATTTTCTGATTTGTAGCATTTTCGTACTAAAAAATAGTTTTTTTTAGAGATGATATCATTTCTATCGAATCTATTTGAAATGCAAAATGGATATTCGAATTCAGCGCGTCGAAATACGCTTGGAACATAGCTTTTAGTAGATCATTACAGTAAAGTATGAAAATCGAATTTCTCAATTTCGATTTTTTTTCAATTTCAGTTTTCGACCCTGTTCAAGCTGGCACAGGCTGAATAATGATTATTGTACTTGATTTGATTATTTAGTTATGTTTTCTGTAAGTTGGAATGACGTAGCCCTCAAAAATATGAGATTGTAATTTAGCTGACCCGTGGTTTTACCCGAGTTGAGCATGTTCAAGCTCGAAAAAGTCGGTCTATTTTTTGAAAATTCTGAAAAAATTATGGAAGCTCCACAAATGTATGTAGATTCCGAAAATACCAATCACCCAAATTCTTATTTTTTTGAAATTAGTTATGACACTTTTTGTGCCATTTTGGATCGAAAAATTCGGTTTTTCGATCATAACTCGCTTATTTTGCATTATATCGAGCAATAGTATGCAAATTTTTTCTACGAGTGAGAATACACCAGAATATATACATGCCACCTATTTTGGAGAAACTTTATTTTTTTGACCTCAAAATGAGGGGGTACCTGATTTTTTTTCAAAATCGACCCCAGACCTTAGCTATTGCTGCCATTGATAATCCCTCCGAACCTACATTTCAGAAAAAAAGTATGGGAATTATCGATATTTTCACCATCCGTGGACCCCTGCACAGTTGTATCGTTCTCTCGTGGAGGGTCTCTTAAGTACATTGGAATTCCCGAGTTCTTTCTCAAGGTTGACATCCTCTGTGTGGAAAAGAACACAGGAGAGAAAGGTCCAATGGCTGAAATCTGTCAGGACAAGGAACTCGAAAAGCGGTTGGAATTAATATTTGAAGAAAATTTTTAAATATTATTGAAAATATGATGCAATTTAACTAAGAAGAAAGCAACAACTTTAGATGCGATCATGCTGAATTGAACGAGAAGGGGTACAAGAGGGCCACATTCTATCTTCGAGTATGATCAAGGGAAATAACGACCGTACCATGGATGATGCTGACTACAATCTCGTGTGCACGCTCGGATACAAGGATATCGGTGGAGGTTTTATTGAGGGAACATATATTAAATATTAAATTCATTTAAATTTAGTTACGTACGAGGGACTCAGTTGCACTGGCGGACTCAAAGAGGGGCGATGCAGTGATAGCGAATGTGGCTCCGTGTAGATGCCAATGGAGAGGATGACTCGTATGCGCGTTTATTGTATACTAATTAAAAAAAGAGAAATAAGAAGAGAATATAAGAGACATTCGTAACACATAACTGGTTTGATTCAAAAATTATTATTTAAATTGGTACTCGACTACTAGTGCGATCATATATCGTGCGCTTCGAGAGATTGCATAACCAAGTCGAAATAGTAACCCCAACTTTTTGAGCAAAATCCTCGAGATATGCCATAGAATTCCGGAAGACGAAAACATTTGAGAAGTCTAAAATGAATTCGATTACACCGATGATGAAATACGCAGATACAACTACAGATAAAAATGGAATTTGCCTGAAGGACTGAGTAATTAACCTTTATTAGCGAATTTCTGACATGTATCTTCCTGTGCTATTCAATCATAGCCTATCGCACTAACAGTCATCTTTTATCTGCCGGCAGTCCACAGCGTGTCAAAGCGATGGTTTCCTTTGTTTGTCGTGGCGCCCGGTCGATCTTGAAACATAACATTTTTGTCAGAAATGAACGATGAAATTTTGAAAGAAAATAGGTGAAAAATATATCATATATTATTTTTAAAAAGTAAATATACATTTCTAATGCAATAGAGATCTCAGGATTGTAACCAAGGTGCCTCCCTATCATTGTTGATAATTTTCATAAACTTTAAGATTTATTACATGAATTTTTCAAATTTTTTTGCATAAATCGAAAAAGTTGAGAATGCAAAGCAATAGGGAATCTCACATATGCAGGACTTTTTCATTTCTACATGAAGAGCTCTACAAGTTGTATAACTTAGAATTTTTCGAAAATGTTAAAATATTTTGAGAAACTTTGAAAAAAAGGCTTAAATTTGAAGTTTCTCAAAATATTTTAACATTTTCGAAAAATTCTAAGTTATACAACTTGTAGAGCTCTTCATGTAGATATGAAAAAGTTGTGCATACGTGGGGTTCCCTATTGCTGTGAATTCTCAACTTTTTCAGTTTATGGGTCAAAATTTGAAAAATTCGTGAAATAAAATTTAAATTTTATGAAAATTATCAAAAATGATGGGGAGGCACCTTGGTTACAATCCTGAGAGCTATATTGAATTAGAAATATATATTTACTTTTTGTAGCTGAGCTATCATATATTTTTCACCTATTTGGTTCAAATGTCCTTCGTTCAATTTGTTATGTTTCAAGATCGACCGGGCGCCACGGAAAAACAAGCTTTGACACGCTGTGCAGTCTCACTCACCTATTAATTCGAGCCCATATTCACATTTACCGTATTTCGAATTCCTCCTCCTATTAAATTCCCTTTTCTCATCTCTCTACGCCAGTCCGTGTATGATTGTGATTCATGCTCATTGCCCACCATTTCTCCAGAAATATCTCCAGAAATTATGTTTTGTCTATTAAGTTGGATATGAATGTGTAGGAATGCCATCGTATGTTAGTCATTCACATATCCGTCTTGAGGTGATGTCACACCCCTCTTTTCCCTGATCGGGCGTTGTTGTAAGGGAGTACCAGTGGTGAGTAGTCTTCAAAATATTATATAAATGGCTAAATAACTGGTTTAGATGCAGTTACTCCGCCTACTCGCACTAATTTCTCTGTTCGGATAGCGAAGCTTAGCGTGCTCCCCCCGACCCTCGTCCAGAAGGTCAACCTTTGGATCGAATAGATCGGTGAACTCGATCCCTTACGCAAATTGAAAAACTCGGAGTTGTCAAATAAAAAAAGAGATAAGTTATGTCTCCGTTGTTAAATCAGTTGTCGATCACAGGTCGTCGTGCGCGGTAACATGTACTGTATCGACAAGAATGGAAATCATCGGCCGCTGCAAGCGCACGTTTACCTTTATGAGAGGGACTGGGGCTGGGCTGTGGACGAGCACGACGAAATCGATAAAACATTCACAGCGGAGGAGGAAGGCCAATTCCTGCTTGAAGGAAGGGAAATGGAGGTTGTATTAATTTTTCATCAGTCAAAGCTTACCCAGGCGATGGAAGATAGCATACTGAAATAAGATAGCGCCCTCTCATTTGTGCTTGCCAGAATCGATGTGAAATTTTGCTGTTGATCTTGATTTAATTAACTAATCAATATGACTAATGAATTCGATTAAGGACATTGGAACTCCTGAGTTCTTCCTAGTAGTCGATATCCTGTGCGCGAAAAGGCAGTCGGCAAAGAAAGGACGAATGGTTGAGCTCTGTCAGGACAAGGAATTCGAGAAACGGTTAAATATTAATTAATCAATATTTTGCAATGTTATCGTCATACTGAATCAATCAAAATCATCCCTGGTGTAAATAATGTGAACATCAACTTCAGATGCACAGATCCAGTAGACGACAAAGGGTTCAAGTGGGCCAGGTTCTATCACCGCTTCGAGTACGATCCCACAGGAGAGAACAGCCTTACAACAAGAGGTGTAGCCAGGTACAACCTGGTGTGCACACTCGGATACCAGGATACCAGTGGAGGTTTGGTCGAGGAAACTTTTGGGAACTTTATTGATCTTCATATCACGAAATTACAAATACTTAATTAATTTTACTTCAGTTACGTTCGAGGGACTCAGCTGCTTCGGTGGACTCAAAGATGGAAGATGCAGTGATATCGAATGTGGATACGTATAAATAATACTGAAGAAGATGACCACCCTATCATCATCTTGGTGCAACAATGATCAAAAAAATAAATAGTTCAGCACGACTTTGAGTCATGTAAATTTCTTTATCTTCCAATGGCAAACGAGAATACTGTGCTAACTTGCTGATGAACTACTACACTGTCTATCGGTGCTTTCAGTGCTCCTCTGTAGAGTACTGTGTTGATAGACTGGCCCTTGACGGGGACGAATATCGAAGAAGTCTTGTATCTGTAATGTGAATAAGTTATGAGTGAAAACTGCTGAGATAATTGTCTTCATTGTATACACCATTTCTTCACTAGGGAGGAAAAAAATGCTGAGACAGCGCGCACGTTCATGAACTATCACTCGCCTTCTACTGTACTTCCTGCAACAGCTCTAGGTTGGATGAGGACTATGACAGTCTTTGATATTTTTTCACGTGAAAGGGGGCACGACGTCATACTTCTCGTCGTTCGACCTAGTGCCTCCATTACCAAACATTATTGCGGACTCGACAAGTCTTCTATTTTGCCTATTACCTAATCTCCACTTCCTGATCCTCCTCCAATTCATTGAGTAGAACAACGGCGATGGTCTTATCGACGCTCTTCACTGCCACTCCCATTATTCCCGAATTGGAACGAATCGAGTGCCCAAGGACCACTGCGCCCGGACGAATGAAGCGACTGCAATCATAGCTAGTATCAAACAATCACAAATTAAGCCCCTAATTTGGTTTTTTAAACTCTTTCTAACTGGATAGTCGTTTATCAATGTCACACATTCTATTCACTAGAAAGCAGAGACATTGAATGTTGTAAAAACATAAAATTAATCTCCTGTTCGACGAGATCGATGAACAATGTGCAAAAGAAGCCTACCTGAAGTGAGCCATAGCGTAGAACATGGGCTGTCTGTAGAATTCGCCCTTATCGTGGTTAATGATGATGGAGGAATCGGCATTGTTGCCGACCCAATTAGGGCCTCCTTTGAGATCCAAAGCGAGATTCCAATCCATCCAGCCAGAGACTGAGTGGGTCAGATCCTGAAAGAACAGGAATAACAATAAAAAAGAATAATAGCAAAAACAATTCCTGAGCATGGATTACGGCTCCCTTGCAAGCCGTAAATCTAGAGGAAAACGAGAAGGGAGAAAATACGATTAGTTTCCTATTGCCTAATCGATTGTGAGTGGCTCTCGGAGCGAATGTGTTTAGCATAATGCAAACCTGAATAATATCCCTGGCATACAGTACGGCGCGAGTGAAGTTGCCTAATCGCGGGCCTTTGGTGTCAGTTACACATGCCTGACAGAAATTAAATTTAAAAAAAAAAATAGCTCGTCAAGTTTTCAATGTCTAGCGTACTTCTGTGCCGAGCAGGAATTGTCTCGGATGTCGCTCCTTCGTGAGACTCAATCTGGAAGATACAACGCGAAATACAAATCACCTTTTCTCGCTGCTTAACAAAGTGGATAAAAAGGTGACCCGAATTTCGCAATCTATTGGTAGCTTAGAATTGTTAGTGATTTGTTTTACTTTATCAATTTTCAAGCATTATACAACCTTTCGGGATCGACGTCTTTGTCCAGATACCAGTGGACAGCAATGCCGTCTACGAGCGGCTCGACGCCCGGTTCGGACAGGGTCTGAATTCCATCTTTAGAATGCGAGTGCAAATTATCACTCGTGAAATACGCTCCAACTCTCCAGGTGCTGGTCATTCTTCTTGCATTAACTCTGAGAAGTGTGCTCGATCTTCTCTAGATGAAATTCTCACAATATCGGGCCAATCCGGCAAATGAGGTCGGAAGTCGTCATGGATCACGACGGAGACATTCCTTCCGCCCGAAGATGAGAGAAGAGCTGGTTTGAGGAAATCACGCACAAATTTGGCTTCCATCTGGAAGTCATTCGTGTTTTGCATGTAAAAATCCAGTTCACCGGTTATTCATTTCAATTACGAACTCGACCGATTGAGTTTTAAATGTAAAGATTAAAGATGCCGTTGTATCGTTACTTTAATCAATAAAATAATGCAGATAGAGAAGCACTTCTTATCATGAGAAATTTAAATTGTTGTTTTGCGATATATTATGAGTCATGAGAAATTTAAGTTGTTGTTTTGCGATATATTATGAGAACTTTTCAGGAGCGTATGGAATACATTCGAGTGTATTGCCTTACCTGTGGTGACATGTACATGTTCTGGAAGGGGATGTCCGACCAGTTGCCCACTGAGGGCTGATTCTGGACGGTGAGCGCCCAGATGGGCACACCCTGCGCAGAATAGAGGTCGATGAATCTAAATAAGTGAGAGTTGCCTCGGAATCTCCATTTGGAATACAACGTATCACGTATGTATTATTTGGCTCTGTCTGAATAAACGGGGCCGTAAAAAAAATCTATCTGATTAAACGGGGCCGTAAATTTTAGCGGCGGGGCCGTAATTCGGCCCGCGGGGCCATAAAATTGTGCTTACGGGAACGTATTTTTTCTTCTAAAATGAGTCTTAGTGTATACAGATGTTATTTCATAGTTATGATGCACTGGTCAGCACAGTACGCATAATACTAGTCAAAGAAGTTCAGGAAAGGTGTTTTTCTAGTCCACATGGGACATCACACCAACAAAAAAATTTGCCATTATGACCTAATATTTCATCATCTTAAGTAATGCTTGCTATTTCGTTGTATTTTACGCTTAAAACGTGTCTTTTCTGTGAATTCACGAAGATATAAGTAAGATATATTGCTGCGATAAATATTTACAAGAACATATGCATCAAAATTGAATACAATGAATATTGTTCATAAAAAAGCGTAAGAATAGCGTAACAGCAATCCGTGTGCTCCCTACCCTATGGATGTTTCTCTTGGCTTCCTCCCTCCCCTGCCCATAGATGGCGTTCTTGGTGGCTTGGCAATAGGGGCAGCAGGGGTAACATGAGCAGCCAGGGCCTGGTTTCTCGTAGGGTAACGCCTTGTGGGAACGGCAGTCGATGCGGGTGTTGTTACAGGGACACCTCGAGGAGGGAGCGTTGGGCGAGGGGGAGAGTGGGTCTGGGATTTTGGGCTGAAGCACCTCCAGGGGTAAGCGGCAAAAAGAAATGGTGTTATAGACGCTCAGGAGCACTGAGAAATGTTTTCAGCGAAAAAAAAACAAAAAAACAAGTATTGCATATGAATGACGAAGTGTTTCTGTTGGTGTGATGTCCATGTGGCCTCGAAGGACACCTTCCCCGAACTTTACTGATCATGTGTATGCGTATTATGCTAACCAGACACGTTATTACATCATAATTATGAAATTACATCATTTCTATACAATATGACTCATTTTTGCATGAAAAATTTACGGCCCCATTAGCCATTTTTTCGGCCCCGCCACTTTTTTTACAGCCCCGCCACCAAAAATACGGCCCCGCGGGGCCGATGAAATGTTCATCGGCTCCGCTTATTCAGACAAAGCCTATTATTTGATTGGCAGACAAATCTGCAATGGGTTCAAAATTCGGTTAATAATGCCTTTATTCTACACAATTTCTCGACCGGTCGAGTTGAGATTGAGTGAACGAATAACGTTTCTTGAACTATAATATTGCGCACAGACGGATTACGTACATGGGAAAAACAAAGGTACGACTACTAATATTGTTCCCTTGTAAGCAGAAAGTAGCACTAACTTCGCCAGGTAATTGGCCCACGTCCGTGAATATTCACTCCCGTTCTTCAGTTCTCCTGCCCCGATCAGTTGTCCACTCGTTTTCATCCAACTGGGCGCAGACCAGGGAGAAGCGAGTACCTGTAAATGAGAGATGGCACTAGGTCGGATGGTCAGATTATCACCAAAATAAGGAACACTTATGTAGAGCATTCACAGAAGCTTTTTAGACAACTGTGGGAACCTACTGTGAGCATACTGGGGAAGGGTAGTATTTTTAGTTATCATCCGACGATAATCGTCCGACCTTGTGCCAGGAGAGATGTTCGACAAAACACATAATGGACTTTTTATGCATTATTTCTACATTTGCTTCCTCATACATGGTGCAATATCGTCGAAGCAATAACTGAGATATTAACTAAAAATGTGAAATACGCAGACAAAGTGTGAAACAGTAGTACTTACCTTGAGCTCTCTCCCTTCCATCTCCACCAATTCCATCGCCCTCCTGGCCCACTTGATCTTCAGGGCGTCCTCAGGGACGAGGGCGAAGGATCGGAGGTCGAAGTCGCCCTCCTTATCATCGTATGAGTACTCGTGAGTGGCGAAATCACACGAGGCGATTGGAATGCGGACGATGGAGTAACCGATTCCTCCAATAACATTCATTTAGATAGAGACTCGATTCTTTCAATTTAAAATATCATACATTTGGAGCATGCATAGAAAAAAAGTTTCAACATTCTTCATTCTGCTTCAGAGCTGTGAGAGAAAACCCACAATGAAGAGAGAAATGTATTTCGGCCATTCCTAATGAAGAGATTGCCATTTCCCATTATTGCCATTTGCCATTTGCCATTTGCCATTTGCCATTTGCCGAGATTGCCATTTTTCCAGATTGCCATTTGCGGAAATGCAATACCATCCGCCCCAAAGTACGATTCCATCAGCTTCCGTTGAAGATGCTCCGTCAAGTTGTTGATATTGAGCACGGTCGAGTCGGTGAGTGCGCCACCAAAACCGATGATGGTTTGGCGATGCTCGGAAGGGAAGATTGAGAACTTGACTGCCGATGAGGCTTCTGTCAAAGGTATAGATAAAAGCACACCCCGTCTTCGAGAGCGAACTCTAATATCAAACAAATAAGATCACATGCATAGTTCACTTGAGCAATCACTCTTCGAGTTAGTGTAATATTTCAAAGAGTATATTTGAGTACAAGCTGGATAGGTATTGTTCCAACTGTCTTTGTGCATACCTGGTGCTCCATTGATCCATTTTTGTCTTCGCCTCATTACTACCAGTCTGCTCTTGGCCAATCTGTCGCCTAAAAATTCACAATAAACATGTCAGATTCGAAGGGTCAAAGACCGGTGAATGTAATAGAACTTCTGAGAGTAGAGTATGAAAAGCAAGAACATCGAGAAAATGCCATCCAATCTTCCCCGGAAAATTTGCATGTTTATTAGATTTATCGTTGCACCTATGTTTACCTGAGAGGGAAGTCGAGTAGAGTAGGGCTTGTCCATGATGGAGCTCGGAGATGGAAGGAGGATCAAAGGGAGGAGAGCAATGAGAACTTGAGCAGATGCAATATCCTTCAGGAGAACAATCTGGAAGAAAGAGGAAGTGTAACGAGATATCAAAAACTCTTCGGACTGTGCAAATATTACTCGAATGTTTTAATAATCTTTCTTTGATTGAAATCAGATACCATACCCTCTAGCAATGAAGTCAGATACCATACCCTCTTCCGAGTAGACTAATGAGACGGAGATGAGCAAGAAAAACAGGTGAACAGGCAAGCGAGCAGAATGCATCTCCAACTACTGTAACTCGGGAGATGTTATTCGAATGATAGGCCATTTGTACCCAGACAGGGCGGCAAGTAAGCTATTGTCCAATGACGTATTCCGAACGATGAGAGTGCGCTGCTTGTTTGGCACTTTTCCCGATCTACATGGTGAGAGATTACGCAGATTGGAGAGACTGTGTCGATGTTGATGCTAATTTGCATATTGTTCCTTGTTTTATGTTCCGCTAGACGGCAAAAACACGATAAATCGGGAGGAACGGACCCAAGTTATACACTACAGAATAGCAGATATTCGGTTGTTCGCCTCTTCATTTCAGACCCTCTCTAGAGGTCGAATGGCGAGAGAGTGTGGGAAATGCGGAGACGGTTGCCCTTTTCGCACTCACTACACTGTGGGACTCGTGCACGTATCACTTGCGACAAACAAGAAGTATTGGGGGTCGTGACGTTGAGAGATGAATGTAGAATGTGCGAGCTATTCGGAAAGCGTTCGCATGCATGTATTCGAAAAATTCTCTATAACGAATAATGAAATTGCACAGACGAACATATTTATTGCTAGTTTCAATCCAGAGAAGTGTGCTACACTGTTGTATTGCTAAATATTTAGAGAACAAACGATAAAATTAGAAACGGAATATCGCATGTAAACAACAACGGAAGTATAGTTGTTGCGAGATTATCCAATATTCTAGGTGGGTTAAAAATCATAAAAAAAAGTGAACATTAATTGCACGACGGGAACGCAGTCGCACAGTGTGGCAGAATCGGAATATTTTGGATAGATGGGGGGATGTATCATTTTAGAACTGGTCAGTCGACAGAGGGTGAAACAATAAAGTGTACCAAATTCATCACTGAATATAAAAAAAAGAGATCTAAAATGATACAGCCCCCAGAGGAGTATTACGGAAGTATTGCAGTCGCGAGATGTCGAAGGCACCGTCGAAGGCCATAGTCAGCACTCCTTCGTGAATTCCAACTATGGCATGGTGATTGTAATCAGCCGGAGGACTGCAATCATTGTATTTATTCAATGTGAGAACACCGAAATATAAATTTCAAACTTAAAACTCAGGTTTCATCAAGGCAATGCTCGATGTTATGAAAAAACTGCCATAATGAAGACTAGCCCGTCGAACTTTTTATACAACTACTCCCACATCTCTGGCTAAGACTCTTCACATACGAATATGGGTGCTGTGAGACGCTCAGATCCACGGTGTTCAGACATAGGAGAACGTTGAGATCTGATTGGAGGATGTAGATGAAGTCAGATTGGCACGAGGCATAGAACGACTGAAAGTTAGGCATATTCAATTTCCGGACATTTAAAAAAAGTTACAGTTGCATCCTTCTGAAGTAGTGGCCCTCCAATTCTCACGACTTTCTTGTTAACTCTTTCGACAATTGCCGTCGATTGTTCGCGGAAGAGATAGAGCACTCCCCTGAAATGTATTCCGAAAATAAAAGTTGTACATGACATCGCAATGTGTGCACACGATAAATATTTGTCTCCATTAAAAAGTTAGATGCAATAGAAGCACAATCAATATTAGCCTAATTCTTTCCTTCGCTACCTGTGATAGATTCGCTGGTGGTGAGCGAGAAAATCGATATCAGAAATGACGAATATCTCTCCCTCCGTATGTTCGTAATGATCCTTGCATTGGAAAATAGACCACTCTTTCGACCGCTCAATGACATAGTACGGTTGGCCGCTGAGTAAGGAGATGTCCGTGGTTATAATCTGAAATTTGTTAGTTTTTCAGCATATTTAAGACCAAACACCTCGTTGATTCGTTCGAAAATGATTTGTCCGTCGTTCGGAGTCGCTCTGTAGAATTTCATTTTCTGAAATGTCGTAGTACAGGGTGGCTGATAAATATTGTGCCACTTTTCTTGTTTCTCAATCTCCATTCTCTGTAGGCACCATTGCATCAAATTCGGTAACTATGTTGGTATAGGACAAAAGTTATTAGCCTATAAATATTATCTGGATTGTTCAAGTATTTCAAGAGTTATCACTTCTGAAATATTTTGTTTTGGAATTGGGACTTTTCTGGGCACATAAACGTATCTGATAGTTTATGCCGCCTTACGGCAAGGAATTAGATACAGGACTCATCCATTTATTCCTAATAACAACAACCATTTACACGTATAAATATGTGATCAATTATATTATGCGCCTCGGAACTTTCTCAGAAATGCTTTAAAATTATTTCATTATGAACGGCGCTCTATAAAAAATAATAATATTTTGAAGCCGCATTCTTCGAACACAGTAGGTATTGGAATTGTTCTATTTTATGCATGATACTCCATCATTCTTTATTGTGAAAATGCATTCCATTTGCTTGGGCATATTGATTCGGAACCAGAATAAGTTGCGAAATGCTGCGAAGCGCCGCTTTTAGCGATATTTTGAGGTGCCTACTTCTACCATTAATTCAACGTTTACATTCAATTTGATGCAACAATATTTCATAACTCGACTCTGTACGGCGGTATCAACATTCAGAATAAGAAATTCCGAAAAGTGAGTTTTTTGCATATGCGTGACTGAAAGTCATCGAATTTATCTCTCTCTGTTTTCCCAAACCCTATATCGCATTTGACAAGATTATCACTTAGTGGAAGGGTTACTCTTCATATTCACCTCGGTTGCAATTTCGATGGACATTTAGATCATTTTATATATCGAAAAATGTGAACGGCGCATTGAGTAAAAATGTAGACTACTTTTTGCCTCCATGCTAAGAGGCCAGTCGATACCATGAAGCCTGCGTCTAGTAATTGTTTTGCACGGTACTGATATATATTTAAACGCAATATGATAATTATCCTTTTATTTGTTTGCGAGATATTATTCAAAAGGTGGACGCAATATTTATCAGCCACCCTGTAAAATAGCTATACTATGGATTGAAATGGTTACTCTATTGGAGAAAGTTGAGAAGTACGCCTCGTTGCCATTCGTCCCTCTGAAGGTTAAATCGGAATCTCTTTCCAGAAGTGCCAGCCGCTTTTTCGCACTTTCCACTGTAAAATACATGATTGGGCATGAGATCGGTGCTCAATGATCCTATCAGAATCTCAGATGATATGGCATAGATTGGGTTCTAGAAGGTGCTGAACACAATGGTGCAATTCATTATGTGTGTCAACTCGTCCAGTAAATCAGATGAATGTGCTGGTAAAGCACGGCTGATTAGAATAACGCACTCGATTTGAGTGAATAACGCGAAGGGTTTCACATTGTCGAGAAAGATAGTTGTTCCTGCAACAGTTTAACGTTTTTTGATTTGTTTATTTTATGAGAGCGAAAGAAAAGAGCGTTACCATTCTCAAGCTGAAAAGAGATCAAAGGCTTGGTGAGTTTCTCCGAATCGGTAAAGGTCAGTGGAGTTCTCGGTATTTGCAAGGCGATTAATTTGCTCTGAATGATACATGCGCAGCTTGTTTTTGTACAGATGAACAACCTCATGGGCTAGAGTATCCTTCTGGATGTTTTCCTGCTTCAGCCTTTCATTTTCTTCCAGAAGTTCTCTAACTCGAAGCTGCGAGCTCTCGAGATTGTCAGAAGCCTCGGAAAGCGCTTCGTTTGTCTACAACATACAACAAGAATATCAACTCATTTTCTTAACATTTCTTGTTGGATTTCTCGTTTCAGAATTTTATCTTTATTTGATGCAAAATACACGCTCTTGCTTTAGCTGGCTGATTTCTTTGACAAGCTCTTTTATTTCTTCTTTCAGCTAAAATTTACTTTGGATAGCTATAGTTTTCGGCTGTACCAGTAATTATACAAATACTAGTGCTAGCTATGAAAATGTTATGCTAATCAAATGCTTTTGGAAGATAACTCAATGAAAAAAATGAGAAATAAAAAAAGCAGATTATGGAAATATTTTGCGTAGACAACCTCCGCTCTTGTTGTATTCTTTTCTTGCTCAAGTTCAGCATTTTTCTTCCGGAGTTCATCGGCTGTACGAGAATTCTAAACATAGTTGTTCCATAGACATTTAAATTATGATATACCTGTGACTTATAGTCATCATAATTCCGTTTCGTTTGAGCTAGATTTTCAGTGAGATCCATCTTTGCCTGTTCTATGGCAGCGATCTTCCTTTCCAGCTCAAATGTTCAATCAATAAAATATTGAAAATTGAACTAATTTACCTCAGTTTTCATTGCATCATGGAGTCTTTGCTTCTCAAAGATATTTCGTGTGGGGTCGTCATTTTGATTACGCAGCTCATTAATGGAGACATTTTTCTAAAATGGACGCCTTTTCAAAAAATCAAAATTTACAGATTACCTCAGACTCCACATTGACCTTTTCCAATTGTGCGGCATTTCTTTCTTCAGTTAGAACAGTATTTTGAGAGCGAAGTTCTGCGACTGTATTGCTGAGCTGGAACCGCATTTGAGTATACGTCATCAATATTCAGTAAATTTGTCACTGTCTGACAAAAAAAATAAATAAATAATAAAGCAGACTAACGATCTCGAATTGGGATTGCAGTCTCTGGAATTGTTGGTCGCCTTCATTCACCTGAAATCGAGATTAATATGCGATTCAAGTTTTGTAAATAAATCGGAAATGCGAATATTTTCGACTGATTTTTCTCGCACACCTTCTTTTCCAGCTCACATATTTTTAGCTTATGTTCGCTCCTCTCCGAATTCCATATCTTTTGTTCCGCTTCAAGCTGAAAATGTGACATGTTTTCCGCGTACTTAGAGACGCAAACAATATGTAAACATTCAAACCTCAATTTTTCTCTCAAGTATTTTTCGCACGGGCACCGGTTCTCCATTAATCTCGATAGTCTTCTCGTACTGCGAATATGATTAATTCAGTAATTCCGATTAATTTATTAAAGATTAATTTGAACTAAATATACCTAAAATAATTGTCAAATTGTCAATTTTCTACTCACGTATTCTTCTGGGAGAAGAGCATGGAAGAATCCTTCAAAAATCTTCAGTGTTAGAAAGCCATTCTGAAGTCCAACTGGCGTGTAAAGGTAGTCTCTGAAAAACATATCAAATTTACTTGAAGACGGCAAATATGGCAAATGTGCATCTTCATGCACAAGCTAAGGAATGTTCTAGTCGTTCTCCCACGCGTAAAAATTGTATTCCGATTGTCTTGCGTAAAAGTCGAATCACACGGATAACTCCACATTCCATGTACTGTATCATGCAGTATGTTTGTTAAGCGCAACTTTGATGTGTAAATGTCAATTCGTTTCATCGTCTTCAAGTTTTTAGAGATTTCAGCATTAATTCACGTGTAGCACACCTGACTTTCAGTGGGGGAAGAAATTTCATAGTTTCGGTGTTCAGCACATAAAGGTTCCTGCCGTTTACGATGTATATGAAGGGAGAAGAATCATCACAAGGCGACCACGAGAATTCATGATTCGCATCTCGAAACTGCAAACAAAGATGAAAACGGCACTAGGTCGGATGATAACCTACTGGATGATAACCAAAAATGGACCCTTCCATAGAACTTTCACAGTAGGTCCCCAAAGTGTCAAAAATGATTTCGTGGAAGTTCTACAGAAGGGTCCAGTTTTTGGTTATCATCCAGTAGGTTATCATCCGACTGTGATCATCCGACCTAGTGCCATGAAAACTGAACAACAAGAGTTGTACACAACATGCTAAACGCATTCCTCAAATGCGGCTAAGGCGGTACGGGGAAACCGTGGATCCTTATTTTGGGAACGCGGATAAGTTTCAAGCAACGAAACTTCGCCATCGAGCTCCTCCTATTATTATCTGACACACGAACATATGGTTGACCCAATAAATTCTCCGTGCTCTAATCTGACGCAATTCATATGTGATTCGCGGTGTCCGGAAGGCGAAAAAAGAGATTTTGACAGACCATTTCAAATGGGTCAATTATATTTCCGTGTTTTACACAAATTTCTGACCCCCATCCTACCCTCATAGAAAATGTATATATTCCGATTGTTAAAAATGCGAGGAACAAGAAAGTCAATGTCTCGTTGCTTTGAATCTTACTCATGTTTCCACAAAAAAGGTTCGCGGGATCCGCATATGGGCAATGCGATTAGCGTGTACTGTACATCGACTTACTTCGATAAGAATCACGGTTGCACTCAACTTGAGTATTGATGAACATTTAACTTCAACGTTGCACCTAGCATAGTATGCTTTGCCCCTCAATGGAATCGTTTAAGCCTTTTCAGGTCACTAACTTACTCACCTGTGCAACCTTCTCAATTCTGATTTATTGAGCGCGTCTGTAGACATATCAATGAGAATTCTCCGGTGCTCATCCCATATTGTGTTTTCGTAGGTTTTACCATGTCTCTCTGAGGTGCAAACTCCTCCATACCACGATATTTTCATGCCCTGCGAAAACTTATTAAATATTTTCCGAATTCTATGGCAACCGTCTCAACGTCACGAACGAAATGAACAGATATTCCTTCGGATTTCGAGAAAACAGCCCTGTGGATCTGCAACCAATACCTATATATAAAGCGCTGTGTGACTCCGTCTGACCGGATTGCTAAATCGGACGGGGTCCCCAGCCGAAGGCTGTGGAATAGCCGGACTAGTTTTTTTTACAATCCAAGACATAAGCTCACAAAACACAACATGTCTTCCGTACTTTGCGTCAGCAGTAAAGTAGACATCATTTCCATTGGATGCGACGTTTCTAACAGGTATATGAGGCAGCTTAGCTTGGTGATCCTTGCCACTGACAACAAATAATGTTTAAAAAAGATAAAAAATATGAAATAAATCTCGAGGAAGTATATGATATGGAAGTATACGCATATGATGCCAATGCGAGCACAGTAGTCAAAAATCTTGAAAATACTGATAAAGATAGAGTTTTTTTTAGAATTTTGTGTTTTTGGAGATACTGTGATCAATGAAAATGTTAAAACTCACTCCCACTTGACAGTTACGTTGTTGTACTCACTGAAATTAGGGTCAATTGATAAGTGCCAGTTTAAACGATTCTGACAAATTCACATTATATTTTATTATTAGATTTTTAAAATCAATTATGAAACGCTTACGCTGATAACGGATGAGTCTTACGCCAGTGGAATATTGTTCCTGGAATTCAGTAAAATTAGTATGTTCGCTGAATTTACCTTACCATCGTCGACTTGGAATATAAGGGTGCCGTCGGGCAATGTTTCTTTGGGCGTGCAGTTCAATTCTTTTTCACAATTTGCAACCATTTCCTGCAAATAATTAATATTTACTATTGTAAATTAAATATTTCGTAATTTTTCCAACACGATTTTACGACACATTCGATAAGTGCTGTTCGGAGACGAAATTGTCGATGAAACGGAGAGGCAAGGTAATAATGTATCTAGACAAATTTCCGAAAATAATGCTCACTGTAATAGATGTCCTCATACCATTTGCGCACTAACATAACGGGCGCGATAAGAGCATTTGCTTTTCTTTACTCGCAATAGTACGAAACACGTTTTGAAAATATTGAATTTCGAGTGGAGATTTCGTCAGTATATTTGGTGATATGAAAATGTTTGTTGAGAGGATTCAGGACGTGCAAGTGGCTATTCGGTAGGTCGCAAGATTGATTGATGCGCATGCAAGACAAACGTATAAAATGGATCAACTAAGACTGCAACGCGTCCCTCTATCAGGCGTTTTAAGCGTATAGACCAGGGGTGTGCAAAAAGTTTCCCGCACTCCTCATTTCCCGTGCTCTCTCGCCGGGCAGAGCGACGAGAGAGCATGGGAAATGAGGAGTGCGGGAAACTTTTTGCACACCCCTGGTAGAGACTAAAAGGCATTGCGTCAGAGAGTTGCGATAGATAAGAACAGCATCGAAGACGTTAATGTAATGCGCGGGGAATTTCGAAATTTGGAGGACGCAACGGAACTGTTGTTATTATTTCCTGTGCAGGTGGAATTTTCAGAGAGCGATAATAGGTTACGAATGTTATCTTTCACACGCTCTCAATCGAGATCGACAACATTCAAGTAATCAATGGTCTACCAAAGATAAATATAAACTACACTCTCTACCCGATCTGCGCACTTGTTTGTAGGAGGGATCAGTGACGGAAACGCTCGGATAGATGCAATCAGCATTGTAGCTAGTTCAATGGATTTCGAAATTCGGGCATTCGTATCTTGACTTCAACCAGTCGCGTGACGAAAGAGTAAGTGAAATGAGGAGGCGATTGCCCGAATTTCTCACTCTATTGCACAATGGAATTCGCCTGGTAGCAGTCATTATAATCTCGAAGTTTGAAAAGCGTGACGTCACGAGAGGTAGAGAATCTAATTTTCAGCCTCGAACAGACTTGAGAAGAAACCTGAGAAGAACTGTTTTTTTTCATCATTATTTTCTTTAGCAATCACATATCGAAAACACAATGATATAGCTTGTAATTTGATGCAGGCATAATACGATGAAAATAAATATGCGCTAGTTCAAGAAAAATAATATCTTCGATAATGTATAGAACGAAATACAATGGTGAATGCATTTGATGATGAATTTCGAACAGAAAACAGTGAAGGTTTAAATATGCAAACAAATCGAGTTTTATTGCAAAGTTGGCTCAACGGCACGCAACACCATACAGAGATTCATGAGATCGAGAATAGTCGATTTGAGAGACGTCGAGTACTCCGCAAATTCCGGAGTCAGCTCAAATTTTTTTAATTTAAAAAAATCCCGTAGATGACGCTTTCTAAAAACGGCAAGCGAGCAGGAAGCACGGTATGCAGATTAAATTGTGGAGTTAAATTCATTAATAAATAAAAAGTCATACCTTGAGAGCACTTATTTCGCCTGCTCTGCAGTTGACCAGGCAAATGTCCTACAAAATAATAGTTCACCCAATTACAGTATGAAAATATTAGATACGGACGGCATGATAAAATACTCGTTCGATATTGAACGACCACTCCATGTTTAATTTATTAAATTTAAACGGGACCATTACTATAATTTCTTGAAATTTTATGTTTTTTTAAAATTATGTAAACAAAAACAAATCTCACCCGAAGAAGGGTCAGCCTGTAATCATCGGCTATTTTGAGCTTCTGAGCAACTGAGAATCGAATTGAGTGTATAAGATACTCCTCAGCCATCTTAGTTGCCATCTAGAATAATATATGTTAAGTAGACTTTTCGGCTCTGTACGGATAACGAGGTCCCAATCGATTAACGAGGTCCAAATGGAATAACGAGCTCCCAATGGGCAACCATGGATTAACGAGATATCGAGGTCCCAATCATTGTTGTTATTTTTTATGCTGTTTTACTCAATAGTCATGCAAATATTGGGGTGTCCGGAAAGTTCGTATAATGCCTCGGAAAAAAGTCAGTTCGCGATCAAATGCAGTGATTGCGCAATCTGTTTGTCAACAATGTATTGCATCATTCTGACGTTGAGTAGTGAGAGGATTTAATCAGTCTCCTAGTTGCTACATTGATTCTTGTGATGGACTCCCATCTCTACCTCCGAGCAGTTTTACTTCATTACTACCGTCTTGGCCGATCCGTGAAGGAGGCCCACTCTGCCCTGGCCCAATCGGAAGGAGCTGACGCCCCCTCCATACCCTTCTGCTATGAGTGGTTCTCCCACTTCAAGAAAGGGGAGTTTGGTCTCGATGATCAACCCCGCTCTGGACGCCCTCCCTCCCTCGATCAGCCTCTCGTTCTCCGCACACTGAAGCGCAAGCCCATGGCCAGTGTGCGTGAGTTGAAGAAGGATACTGGTACTCCCAGATCAACGGTGTCCGATATCATCCATCGATCTGGGAAGAAGCCGAAACTCCCACAAGTGATTCCCCATGACCTCTCCCCCGAACAGCTGAAAAATCGTGTTCAAGTCTGTCGGGAATTACTCCATCGTAGATCCAATCTTCGATGGGTCAATTCCATCATCGCTACAGATGAGAACTGGATCACGTACGATAACCCTGTGAGGAGACTGCAATGGGTGGATGCAGATGAGAAGCCCACGCCCGTCCCGAAGAAGGAAGAGCACGGAAAGAAGGAACTCCTCTGCTTCTTCTTCTCAGTGCTCGGTCCCATCTACTGGGAGATCCTCGCCCCTGGCACCAGCATCAATGCCGACCTCTTCTCTGAACAACTGGAAGATGTCGCGATCAGAGTCCCTCCCAGACTCCTGAACCAGGGCAAAATTCTTCTTCTGATGGACAATGCTCGCCCACATCGAGCGAAGGTGACCCAGAAGAAAATGGACGAGCTGAAGATCGAGAGGATTCCCCATCCACCGTATTCCCCAGATCTCTCCCCATGCGACTACCACTGCTTCCGCTCTCTCTCTGACTTCTGCAAAGGAAAGAAGTTCAAGAATCGAGATGAAGTTGTGAGGGCTTTCGTGAACTGGGCAGTCTCGAAGAAACCCGCATTCTGGAAGAGAAGAATCGAGACCCTGCCCAATCGCTGGAGGGAGGTAGTGAGAAAGAAGGGGGCATACATTGGTCACTGAGAATTGTAAAGCATTGAATAAAAAATAAAAACAAAAAATTATACGAACTTTCCGGACACCCCAATACGTGTGAGTGTAGCAGATCGCAAATCTAACACTCCACGCACGACAAGGTACAACTTAAAGAGTGCGAATATTGCAGTATTTCATTAGAATGATGACTTATTTGGGATGAAATATTTTACAAAAAACACTTGTGATTGGGACTTCGATAATCTAATCCGGACCTCGATAAAAGTTCGAATCCATTCGGACCTCGTTAACCGGGTAGATTTCAATTGGGACCGTACAACCGTACAGAGCCAACTTTTCTTGCTTTATCTTGTAATATCTATCAAAACAAAAAACAGTATAATTTCACGCAAATCAAAACTGTTTATATGTTTGTTTACCTTCATTTCAAATCTATCCGCCAGCTTAAGAATGTGATGCACGTTGCTCTCTAAAACAAACAACTAAACTGATCTTTCAAGGGTTGAAATACGATAACCGTTTAATTCCTTCTGCGGTGGATAAATCACGCGTAGTAGTTCGAGAAACTCCTGAAAATACTGAATGAAAGTAATGTAATTATATTTTTTATTATTATTAAAAACGCATTTCTAAAAAAATCAATAAAGCGGCCTTACCGCATGATCAACATCCTCGAGTGTCACTTCATCCTTCTTACTTTCAGCATAGTCCTTGAGCAGCATGGCTTCGAACACAGGCGAATGAATAGAAAGGAACTGAATAACCTGTGCATTTATCAAACAGTTGTGTGTACACACACATGAAGTGAAAAATATTAACATGATTGATTGCTTGTAATTGACATTGTACAAAGATTATGATTGCCCTATGCTACTGATAAGAATGGCGAAATAACTAGATACTGACGTATCGAGAAACATGTAACTTCTGTCCCTGCACTATCAGTGCGACGTCCGTCTTCACATCAGGTGAAGAGAAGTCCGGCCACGTCCCATTCCTGTACAATAAAAACAAGGTCTCATGACTATATTCAATCATAACTGCTTCTATAAATAGTGCATTTTGTGGATGGATAATACAAACATAATGCATATTTTAAATAAAAAATAAAATTCGATGTCAATACGTACGAAAGGCCAGATGTATGCAGTACTTCTATTTTGACATTGACTTCGATTTTGTCGTTCACAGAGTGTCCCTGAACAAAAAAAATAATGTTTTTGTTTGTCTTGATATAAAAATTCGAAATCAAACTGCAACCGATAGTCCAAATTTCAACGGATAAAATAGCCAAAAAACTAACATAGGCCGGGTCCAAAATGTCGGTCTCTAAAGTGTTGAAACGCCATGTATTTCTGTGGGCGTGTGTATTTTGCAATAATTTCCTGCGTTGTGAAAGGATTATCGAAAATAAATACGCAACAATGCGAATTTATAACTATGACAGTCTCATTGTCAGATCCCCGTTATATTTTTTTTTAAATTCCAGATTGTTTTGTTTTTTGGAGTCCACATTTGAAAAATGTATCATTCACCTCAGACTGCACGTTAGCTCCCTGTATGGTGACCGTGAAGCGCGCCTCGCAGGTCCAGTAAGGACTCTCGCAATCGGCGTTACAGCAAAATAGGATGGTGAGTGCACCGTCATCCTCCACTTTCGCCTTGACTTGCCTGAGAAGCACAGTTATGCGTAGAGAAACACAGCAATGAACTCCGTTGTCGTGTAAAAAAGATGCGAGACTGAAGGGGTACTATGTCGGATGAGAGCTATGACGTCATTCCGCCTTTGATAAATCAAAGGCATCATAGTTCGCATTCGACCTGTGCCGACTAAAGCATACCAAGAGACTCCCGAAGCGAACATCGTCAATCGACCAATCGATCTCAGCTTTATTGTCAGCCATCTGAAGTCGAATTTCAAAAAATAATAATTGTAAGGGAAGTATTAGGTTGTAACATAAGTTTTGTCGCATTTCGGAGGTTCACAATATTTCCATGAAGGAAACTTCTCAAACATTCCCAATGCCTGACCTCCTAGTATATGTTTGGGGTGTACATGCACATTCAAACCATAGGGTAGAGCTGAACTGCCCACGCTGGCTATGCGAAAAATAATAATATGAAATGATTTAAATTTGATGCAGATTTTATTAATTCGTTTGATCGGGTGGTAATTCGCAGAGATGAGTAATGAACCAAACTTCTACTGCATGGTGATTTGCCCCGTCAATTCTCTTTCAAAATATATGCCAGATATGGTGCTAGGTTGAACGGAACCAAAGTTATACTTCACGGAGTGTAAGGTTAGCCGCTGATTCGTAGCCAACTTGGCCAACTCTTCTGAATCCAGAATTACAACAACAGTGACTAACATAAGTGCGTTCCAATTACCACTCATGGAGCTCTAATTTATCATTAAACATGTGAGAGAAAGAACACTCTACTTGTTGGAAATTTGAATTTTCATTAATTCAATTCGCGCACAATTTTACCAAAAAAATGCAAGTTTAGGTGTTTCGAATTAAAGATTGTCATTCAAAAGCTATTTATTTCCAAAATTATCCCAAGTAGATAATGGTAAGGGAAGGGTTGATGGTTCGGATGGACACAATAAATCAAATATTGAACATGTGTGTGAGGTAGGAATATGAACAAAGTGTCAATGTCAGTAGTTTCATTTACATACCATCGTTCTGAATGGAGCCACTTATCTCAACAGAACCCAATCTACCCCAAACTTTGTCTGTATACTGACCACTTTGGGTGAACTATATTCCACCACTATTTGGATCTGGATATCTATTGAGAAGAAAATTCGGTTTGCGAAAGTTTTCGCGACCGTCACCAACCATCCCCATTATACAAATTCGTCTACATTTCGAGAACGATTTTCGTTTGTCATTATCCGTGAGTGGTTCAAAATTATGCCCATATGTAGTACTTTACGCAAATCACACTAAATCGGCATAATTTCTCCTTTTCAAGAAGAGCTGATGCGTGAAAATGATTTATAATCCTGATCTCAGTACAACTTTGTTTGACTAATGTGCCTCCTCAACTGCCTTGACAGGACTGAAGTAAAGAGCGTAAGAAAGGGTACGAAGGCCCTCACTGATGATTAATAACGAAATTGAGATTAAACTAATTCGAAGAATTTCTGAGGTTAGAATGCATAAGAGATTGGACGCGACAAAACTTATGTTACAGCCTGATACATTAGAAGTGTGTTTCATAAACATCAATACAACCGTGAAATTCACATTACTTGCTCAAATCCTCAATTGTATTATATATCTATGCGTATTTTACGAGGGAAATTTAAATTTGTTTGGCGGCAAATGAATGGTATGCCCTTTGGTGGTCCTCCCAACTCGAATTTCACACTTCAGTGCAAATTGATTGTGAACCACGCCGGCCCTCTATACATTATGTACATGCTCATGGCTTATTATACTTGATAGTTCACAAGGGATTAGAAGCTTGTATGTATACGATTAGATATGAAGATTCAAAGAAAATTCGCATTCGACAGAGAAGAGAATTCTGGCAGTCTTTGCTAATATTTATTATTATTTCTTACCATCATTCCGTTAGGGTAAAATCAATCAGTTCAATCACAACAACAAAAAGAAGGTATACAATACACGGTCAAGAAACGAATATCGATCGGATCAATATTCGAATTTAATAAAATTATGGTTAATCACACGAAGAAGCATCAATAAATTCAAGCGCATGAGGCAGCGAGAATGTTGTAAGCGAATCCTTGCAGATCCTCCCTATCGTACTCCTTGAGCATCCACGAGCCAGCCTGGCAGTAGATCATAACCTGCAATTCCCATGATAATCGTACCATGATTATAGCAGCAACGCCTTCGCAAGAAGCAAACCCAGAAAAGCGACGAATCGAGTAAGTCTAAAAAAGGTCGCTGTTAAAGTTACCCAACAAAGACGAAATTGACCCATTATTTTTTGTCCTCCATCGAATAGCCGATGGTTGAGTTAGTATAGAATGAATATACAAAAATGCTAAAAAATCAATAATAGCCTCAAGGGAAAGCCGTAAATGATCCGCGCTCGCTCACTTTTGCATACTCTCTCGTACACGCGACGGGATCAGGGTGAGATCAGGGTTTCGTCCTTGTTGGCTAACTTTAATAAAGTATTGTGAGAGATCGATGATTTAACGAGATACAAGAGGAACAAACATTAGCCGGGTCCAGCTCATCCACTCTTCCAAACTTCTCCCATCTTCGCCTGCAATGATATTTGATCTTTGCTCTCTCTCGATGATGTCATTTCTAATGAAGGAAATGACTCTCTTCATTCTGCGTGCTCTCTCACATTTCTGATTAGCGAGTGAGCACGCATAGTCAAGAGATGCATTTCTTCCGAAGCCATCCCTTGTTAAAAGAGTCGATCATCTGAATCACGATAACTTCATTCTTTCTTTTTTTTAAATGCATGAGATAAAGAGACGAACGCCGGAATAATAGGCTCTACTTGTTAGTGGGGTGGCTGAAATGGATCAACGGGTCGCTATTTAGAGGGCCTCGGCAGGTCAGAGACGGATGAGACGGTTAACCGTCCCCTTTGGCAGTCCTACCCTCTCTATTCACTGTGGAGAGAGTCTCTCTCGTGTCTCTCTCTCCTCTCACGGATGACCCTCTATGAGATCCTCTATGAGAGAGTCTATCCTCTATGAGAGAGTAAACAAGACGGTTAACCGTGATCCATTTCAGCCACCCTACTTGTTAGCTCACCACAATGTCATTCTCGAGTGTTCGCAGGCTCCGATCTTCTCTGTCGCTACGGGATGATGGAAAAGGACGCCATCGTTGATAGGAGGGAACTCGGGGCAGGGACACGCGTCAGGGTCTGTGATTACTATTAGAGTATTTTAACATGTGCTAGTTTTTCCACATTGGTGATAATAAGAATATGACTGTGAAAAGGACACGCACCCCTTCGCTTTTTTCGTAATTGCATCACCTCACCCATCTTACTGGTGTAACACCAGGTCTGAATTCAACCCACTCGAAACAGCGCAAACCGCAGAGACGGTGTGCAGAGTCCACTCTGAATCCTGATCATAGAAGTAGTTGTAGTACCTAGGAACGGATTCTCAACATTTCTCTCGGCAGTCTTCGTTATCTTTGGTCGATCGGCACTTCTGCACAATCCCGGACAAACTTCGCAATCGTCGCTATATATTTTATAACACGTGTATCACGAGTCAGTGGATGAAAAACAGACCTCTCGGGAACATTTTCCAAAAATGTGTCGCCTTTCTCACCTATATTGTGATGGGAGAATATTCAGGAGAGATGAATTCGAAAAATATAGGTCACTGGTCCCAGAACCGGCTTTTAGGAAATTTCCGGTTTTTAGACTGGTTATGCTATATTTCAGCTTCCAGACAAGCTACAGGGGTGGCAAAGAGCTCAAAATGTGCGAAAAATTACTTGCTGCAACTTTTACGTTGAACACTTTTCACAGCAACATCAAATAAAAATACTATTTACGCGAAACCGAATTCAAAATCATAAAATAATTGTTTTCACCATCACGCAGGAAAGTTTCAATGGATTTTTATTTCATAATATGAAAGAACATTCACTCACATATACTGGAAAAATATTGGCGAAGGAATTATCTGCTACCCAAAACCCGATATTCCGCGACAAACGTTACCATATGCTTAATATTCAGAATTTATTCAATCCATCACGTCTAAATTTGCTTAATAGTGGCAAATATGTGTTATTTGAGAAGTTTCTGTGACAGATGACTTAGTTTCTGTTGAAAAAGTCAGACTTCGATAAAGTATAAAAAATCAATTTTCACAACCACAATTTCTCCCAAGTTTGACCAATTATCAGTTCGTGCATTAACAACTAAAATGCGGAATAAAAGGGTATTATTCGTAGTAGATACCGAGTAGAGTTGATATGTAATAAAGTTGACAGCTCCATGGATTTGAATCTTTAGTAATCTTCACTCAAAAAGGCATCCCCGGGATCAGCAAAAAGGCATCCCCGGGATCAAAAAGGCATCCCCGGGATCAGCAAAAAGGCATCCCCGGGATTTAGCATAAAGGCTCACCCATATGGGACTGAATGTGACACCGCAGTGATGTATGATACGGGAAAGACTTATCGCACAATTCACATTTGAATAATTTCTTGCGCGGATCATCGGCAGCTGAAAACGGAAAGTATAAATTCTCCCCTCGTACTCTAGTCGTTTCTATCCTTACGTTACTGCGGGAGAATCAATATTTTATATACAAAATGGGACTAAGAGATATTGGTGCTTTATCGGCAAGAAATGGCCGTTTGAGAGCTTCGACTGCGATAGAGCTATGTGGATAGGCTCGCCAAGTTTCGCTCCGCATTCCGTATAGACAACTCTAGTCTGTACTCGATTCACTGTGAGAGGCAGAGGGATGAATCGCATCGCTGATGTGAAAGGAAACTATTCGAGTGAAGAGGGGGAGATTATGTTCCTAACTGTATTATCAGAGATCAACGACTGTTTTATTTCCATCAGAATGAGGTGAGAATATCACGCCGTTCACGAGAGAATCGAGCTATCCCAGGGAATGGAGAGAAAATCGAAAAATTGGTTCTTACCGGCTTTGATCATCCCAAGGCATGCTTGAATGACCCCCGAAGTCTCATACGCATACTTTATTTTGGAGCTCCCTACACCGGGTCAGCTATCGGCTGCACCTTTTTTGACCTCTTTTCTCGTTTCTATTGAAAGATAGACGAAAATTGTCCTCTGACAAGTGACCCCCGCTCATTTTTCGAGCTATATCGATTCTTCTAAACCATTTTCCATGAAAATCAATTTTTACAGTAGTACATTCTAGGCCAAATTTCTCAAAAGTGTAGGAAAAGGTGCAAACAAAATTCGCACAGTACATGTAGTTCATAAAGAGATTTCGAATGATATACTTGCGCCAAAAATACGGACACTTAAAGGCACTTATGACCATTTTACGATTGGCGATTATTCATTTCATTCACACCGAACCGCTCGTTTTCGAAAGGGAGAAATTAAATTGGAATTGAAAAGGGTAGAGTTCTCATATTTCGGATACGTTTAAAGCTCGCATAAAATAGCTTGTTGATGAGGAACATAGTGGACTTGAAACCTATCCGATATAGAAGAACTTTTTCTTCTTAATTTGTTCTTCTTTTATTTCATTTCGTGCGTTCGAAAGCGAACGAATCGGTGTGAATGAAATGACTTCAAATGATCGCAAGCTCTTTGTGAACTGCATGCACTGTGTGAATTTCGTTTGCACCTTTTCCTACACTTTTGAGAATTTTGGCCTAGAATGTACTACTGTAAAAATTGATTTTCATGGAAAATGGTTTAAAAGAATCGATAGAGCTCGAAAAATGAGCGGGGGTCACTTGACAGAGGACAATTTTCGTCTATCTTTCAATAGAAACGAGAAAAGAGCGGTCAAAAAAGGTGCAGCCGATAGCTGACTCGGTGTAGGGAGCTCCATAATAAAGTATGCGTATGAGACTTCATTCAAGCATGCCTTGGGATGATCAAAGCCGGTAAGAACCAATTTTTCGATTTTCCCTCTATTCCCTGAAACGGCTATTCTAGCTCGATTCTCTCGTGAGAGGCGTGATATGCTTTCTATGTGCAGTGATGCTTACTGTGTGAATTTCGTTTGCACCTTTTCCTACACTTTTGAGAATTTTGGCCTAGAATGTACTACTGTAAAAATTGATTTTCATGGAAAATGGTTTAAAAGAATCGATAGAGCTCGAAAAATGAGCGGGGGTCACTTGACAGAGGACAATTTTCGTCTATCTTTCAATAGAAACGAGAAAAGAGCGGTCAAAAAAGGTGCAGCCGATAGCTGACTCGGTGTAGGGAGCTCCATAATAAAGTATGCGTATGAGACTTCATTCAAGCATGCCTTGGGATGATCAAAGCCGGTAAGAACCAATTTTTCGATTTTCCCTCTATTCCCTGAAACGGCTATTCTAGCTCGATTCTCTCGTGAGAGGCGTGATATGCTTTCTATGTGCAGTGATTAGTCAATCGACAGTGATATTATCGGGGAAGGATAAGTGTTTGAGCGAAGATGTTATTGTCCACAAACTTGGAGAGCCCATCCACATACTTCTACCGCAATCAAAGAACTAGCATATTTATACTAAGCCTTTGGAGTTCTGCTCTCAAACGGCCATTTCTTCCCTATAAAGCACCAATATCTCTTAGCCCATTTTGTATAGAGAATATAGCTTCTTCCTAATAAAGCAAGGAGAGAAACGACTAGAGTACGAAGGGAGAATTTATACTTTCCACGTCTGCTTACTTTGAAAAGCTAATTATTTGGGCAAGGAATGCTTACTCAAATGCGAATTCTCGTGTAGTGTAAGATTCCCTTGTTGGCTGAACCTTCTACCACATTCGTTGCACTTGACTGGGAGTCGATCTTCATCTTTCTCTGAAAATCAAAGATCAATAAATTAACCCGGCAATTGAGTGCCTAGTGAAGAATTCAATTGATGAACTCTACCAGGCAAAATAGTTGCAAAATAGTGACGAGACATCCGGCATACGAACTATAAAAACGACGAAAACTAAAGAGACGGAGCATTTGTGTTAACTAGAGTTAACTTATTGGAAAATTATGGATGCCTTTTCAGAAATGTTTCATGAGCTCTATGCAGTTTATTAGCGTTTGTGTATTTGGTGCAACTAACCCAAATTTTCAACAAAAATTGTCCAATAAGAGAAAACTAGTTTTAATAATCATATACTTATGCATTATTTTCGAGTTCCTAGTCGATCTATTCATGGGAAGAGCAAAAAAAAAGAAACAAAGCAAGTAATTGGAATTCAAATTCATACTTTCCACTTCTGCGGAAGCACTATTTTTGCAATGCTAATTATTTCGACAAGGAATGCTTACTCAAATGCGAATTCTTGTGTAATCGAAGAGTCCCTGTTTGGCTGAACCTTCTACCACAGTCATTGCACTTGAATGGGAGACGATCTTCCTCTTTCTCTGAAGACCAATTATCTCACACGACAATTGAGTGACTTTTTTTTCTACAAATACAATATTTAACGAAATATGTATTTCGAAAAATATTCCGATTCTGGCGAAAAAAATCACAAATTGCAAATCCAACTTTCTCCCCTCATTTAATGAAGCATTCAATCGTATGGACTCACTCATATGAGACTTGGTGTGATAGTTCAGTGATTTATTATTTGGGAACGACTTATCGCACAATTTACATTTGAACCATTTCTTGCGCGGATCGTCGTTAGCTGAAAACATTCGTCAGCTATTTTTTTCATTTCATGGGGAAGAAAGTTTAAAATTTAATCTCCTCCTTCCATTTTAATTTTCTGTATTCTTAGCAACGGCTTAAAATTTAAGACCTAGCAAAAGCAATAGATTTTTCTTGGAAAATAGTGGTACACATGGCAAGGCCAAAGAAGAATCTAGCAGCTCGATAAACAGGGGATGATGCGATCTACGAAGACGGTAAAATGAAAACCGTTGCAAGTAAAAATGAAATCTTCTGCATACCCAAGTGCGTATTCTCATGATTAGCACGAAGAGCAGGCACTCTGAACCGTTTGTCACAATGGCTGCACTTGTGGGGAAATATCGTCTCCTCGTCCTCTGAAAATATGTGAGAATTATTACCAGTAGTCGTCACTTCTAGGATAATTGATCCACCGCACCCCTTTCTCCTCTACTTCACCCATTTCTAGGCATCTTTCCATGATTTTCGTTCGCTCAACGCATCTTTCATGGGAAGGGGAGGAGAATTGGAGGAGATGGGGTGGGCATACTACCCAAGAAGTACCTATTGATCAATACTGCTTTATAACAGCAAATTGATTAGGCTATGCTGAATAGGCGTGAAGAATTGAGGTAAAATGCTGACCGAAATGACCTCGCTTGTGCGATTTCATAGTTGCTTTATATCGGAATCCTTGGCCGCATCTGCTACACTTGTATGGTAGTTCATTGTCTTTGTTCCCTGAAGTGATTGAATGTCATCTAATAATCTTGTGAAATCAGCGCTTCTTTGCACATTTTTATCACTTTTCTGTCTGACATTGCAACACGAATAGAATTGCATATAAGAAGCACTCGAAAGAGCCCTCAAACATCTGCCCCTATTTCGCTGCACTCTTTCACTCACCCTTTGTAGAATGACGTGGAGCTGCAGCAATTGCAGCAACGTCGGTCGCGAGTGGGAGAGGAGAGGAGGAAGACATTATGAATAGGCAAAGAAGACCGCCTGACTAGAGGGAGAAAGGAAGGAGTGAATGGGAGGGAATAATAAGGAGAGAGAGATAAAGAAAATGAGAAGAGAGAGGGAGAGGAGCTAGGCTACTGAAGACCATCCCTTCTTTATACTCTTTCGTCTCGATATTTGCTGACGCGTCCGCACTTTTTCGGCCAGTCCGTCTCAGAAATCGGCCAGAAATGTGTCCGTCCAGCGGTCAGAGGGAAGGCGGCAAAAGACGGAGGGCGCCGGCGGGAGTCGAACCCGCGACATCGAGATAACGAGACAAGCACGCACACCACTCGGCCACGATGACATTTGGGAGCTCTCCTCCTTTTGCGGTTAAGTAGAGCCGAGCGAGGGCGCGCGCGAGTTTAGCCGGGGAGGGAGAGCGGGGAGGAAGGAAGGGAAGTTGGCGGGTGCGTGTTCTAAGGGGGGCGGAGGGAAGGTGAGCAAGTGAACGGAGGTAAACGGAGGTAAAAGGGCAGCGAGGAGACAACGTAACTTAATGGGGGGGGGGGAATAATGGGTAGCGTATTATAATTCCGAAAAACTAATTCGAAGGACTGGGAGAGGTTGAGCGGAGGTGATAGGGGCAGTGGAGGAGAGAGGGGGAGGGAAAGTGAGAGATAATCTAATGAGGGAATGACGGACAGCGTATCAATTCGAACAGCTTAGTAATCTGAAGGCAAGTGAGAGGGAGAGCGGAGGTGAAATGGATAGCGGAGGAGAGAGAGAGGGAGGGGAGGTGGGAGAGCGGAGGTGAGATATTCTAATGAGGGAATGACGGACAGCGTATCAATTCGAACAGCTTAGTAATCTGAAGGCAAGTGAGAGGGAGAGCGGAGGTGAAATGGATAGCGGAGGAGAGAGAGAGGGAGGGGAGGTGGGAGAGCGGAGGTGAGATATTCTAATGAGGGAATGACGGTCAGCGTATCAATTCGAACAGCTTAGTAATCCGAAGGCAAGTGAGAGGGAGAGCGGAGGTGAAATGGATAGCGGAGGAGAGAGGGGGAGGGGAGGTGGGAGAGCGGAGGTGAAATATTCTAATGATGGAATGACGGGCAGCGTATCAATTCGAACAGCTTAGTAATCCGAAGGCAAGTGAGAGGGAGAGCGGAGGTGAAATGGATAGCGGAGGAGAGAGAGGGAGGGGAGGCGGGAGAGCGGAGGTGAGATATTCTAATGAGGGAATGACTGACAGCGTATCAATTCGAACAGCTTAGTAATCCGAAGGCAAGTGAGAGGGAGAGCGGAGGTGAAATGGATAGCAGAGGAGAGAGGGGGAGGGGAGGTGAAATATTCTAATGATGGAATGACGGGCAGCGTATCAATTCGAACAGCTTAGTAATCCGAAGGCAAGTGAGAGGGAGAGCGGAGGTGAAATGGATAGCGGAGGAGAGAGAGGGAGGGGAGGTGGGAGAGCGGAGGTGAGATAATCTAATGAGGGAATGACGGATAGCGTATCAATTCGAACAGCTTAGTAATCTGAAGGCAAGTGAGAGGGAGAGCGGAGGTGAAATGGATAGCGGAGGAGAGAGAGAGAGGGGAGGTGGGAGAGCGGAGGTAAGATATTCTAATGAGGGAATGACGGGCAGCGTATCAATTCGAACAGCTTAGTAATCCGAAGGCAAGTGAGAGGGAGAGCGGAGGTGAGAGAATCGAAGTTGAAAGGTATTTTGAACAACTTAGTCTCGAGGAGGGACTGTTTAATGAGGGAATAACGAGTAGTGTATTACTCTGAACAACTTGATTAACGTGTTGTTCAGAATTAAAAATCTTTTCATGTGGTCGATTTTAAAGGAGGTAAATGCTGTGTATAAGCCCGAGTTATAAATCTGACCCGTCATACTCATCCGTATTTTATCCTACCAAACCTCGCCGCACACCATGCACTCTCTATTTTGCTATTTCCTCTCGCCTCCCTAATTTCGTCACTCTTGTCTTACTTCTCGCCGCGAGTTGCGGTTTGTATTTCTTCTCTCCAATCGACAATAAAGCTCTAATAACTTCTCTCCACTACAAAGTGTACGCAAGTATACAACGTTCAGGATTGTTTGACGTGCTCAAGCAAAGGTTTGATTGAATTGTGTATTTTCTTTATTATTTGTTTTTCTTTTCTCGTTATTTCTGTAAACGCTTTTCTGGTCGATCCAGAAATTGCGTGAGCAGTAACCTTGTGGTCGATCCTCGAGGTAGCTCAAAGCCGTGGTGACAGGCAGCCTGAGTGCAGACTTTATTGGTCGATCCGATAGACGAGCTCGAAGCCAGCAATTGCTTAAATCGAGGCGAACTGCTGCCCGATTTTTCAATTGTGAGATTGATAAAATCAAGGCGAATTGCTGCCCGATTTTTCAATTGTGACTGCTAGTCGAAGCACGATTCCGATCGGTCGAACCGATTCATCATGGGAGAATCGACTGCACAGTCAGCTTCGATAATGGAGGCCTGCTTGAAGCAGATGGCTGATCTACAGAAATCAATGATGGATATGCAGAGGGAGAACAATGAGAGATACACGACCCTTCTCGAGAAATTCGCCAGTGGCGAAAATCGAGGAGAGGGAGGAAGTGTGAGAGAAACCAATGGAGTGACCAATCCAATGGGACCGACTATCGATGCAATCGAGTCTAGAATCGTGGAATTCGATTACGACGAGGAGGAATGCACTTTCGAAAACTGGTACGAGAGATACCGTGACGTGTTCGAACACGACATGAAGAGCCTGGATGGAGGCATGAGAGTACGGATACTACTGAGACACCTCAGTGTGAAGTGTGGCACTCAGTACCGAGACTACAAGGCGCCCGATGACGTCATGCAAGCGACGTTCGAGGATACCGTAACCACTCTCAAGTGTCTGTTCGGCAAGAAGGAATCGGATTTCGAATTGCGTGTTCGCTTCTTCAATCAGAAGCTATCGAACATGGGCTGTCCCGATGTGATGAAATTCGCCGCTGAGGTGAATCGACTGTACCAGAAGGGTAATCTGAAGTTGATTACCGAAGACCAGATGAAGATCACAATCTTCCTGGCCGGCTTGGATATTCCGAATCAGAAGGGAATGCGTGCCCATCTGTTCAATGAGGTCGGAAAGAAGCCGACAATCACGTTCAAGGAGTTGCTCGAGAAGTTCTCCACGTTGAAAGCACTCGAACGTGATGTGGCTGTGGTGCAGAATAATGCGACCATGATGGTGCGGTCTTACGATAAGAAGGAAAAGGAGAAGAGCAAGAATCCCGAGAGACGCCCGACGCCCAATATCACGTGCAAGTTCTGTGATAAGAAGGGCCACTATGAGAATGAGTGCTGGACCAAATATCCAGAGAAGCGTCCGAAGCGAGGAACAAAGAGGAACTACTCTGTGAGGACCACAGACTGCAACCTCATCGAGGGAAATCGAGTCTATGTCACGGTCATCGTTCATGGACAGGAGGTTGAATTCCAGCTCGATACCGGATCGGACATCACACTCATCTCGGAGAGTGACTGGAAGGGAATGGGAAGTCCCAAGTTGGACTCATCTCCCTCGTGCGCGGTCACATGCGCCAACGGGCAAGGCATGCGTGTCCTTGGAAGATTCCGCAGTCACGTGGAGTACTGTGGCATGGAGAGTGACGAGTGGGTCCACGTCACTCCAAGACCGATTCGACTAGTCGGCAATGATTGGTTCTTCAAGCTGGACTTGAAGAGAGCGTTCTCTGACAACGAGAACGATGCGGTAGTCGCGCACATCAAGTCAATTCCGGAACACTACACAACCTGGGTCCGTGAGACTTACCCAGAAGTTTGTGAGCCTGGACTGGGCAAGTACAACAAATCTGCAGCGAAGTTGTACGTGAAACCGTGCTCGAAGCCGGTATTCAGGAACATACGGCCAGTGCCGTATGCCAGCCAGCAGGTGTGTGACGATGAAATCGATCGATTATGTGAGATGGGAGTGATCAAGAAAGTCGAACACTCGGATTGGGCGGCTCCATTCTTACTAGTCGCAAAGAAGAATGGGAGCAAGAGACTCTGTGCTGACTTCAAGACAGGTCTGAATGACTGTCTGGAGGACAGTTCTCACCCGCTCAAGTTGCCGGAAGACATCTTCGCATCTCTGAATGGCGGAAAGGTCTTCTCCACGATCGATTTCAGTGATGCGTACCTCCAAGTTGAAGTAGACGAGGAAGCCAAGAAGCTTCTCGTCATCAATACGCATCGTGGACTGTATCAGTACCAGAGATTACCGTTCGGAGTGAAACCAGCTCCAGGCATTTTCCAATCAGTAATGGACCAGATGCTAGTTGGAATGCCCCGGACAGTGGCATACTTGGATGATGTCATTGTGAATGGGAGGACGAAGGAAGAGCACGATGAGAATCTAAGGAGAGTTCTGGAGAAGATTCGCGAGTCTGGATTCAGAATTCGCCCGGAGAAGTGTGCATTCGGACAGTCAGAAGTCCACTTCCTTGGATTCATCGTAAATGAATCTGGACGTCGCCCCGATCCGAAGAAGGTACAGGCACTGAAGGAAATGCCCGAACCTAAGGATCTCACTCGGACCAGATCATTTCTGGGAGGAGCCAACTATTACGGCGCATACGTTCGGAACATGACGGAAATCAGAGTTCCGTTCGATCGACTACTCAAGAAAGATGTCAAATGGGCATGGACCGGGGAGTGCCAGAAAGCATTCCAGAAGATGAAGGATGCGATAAGCTCAGAAACTGTACTCGCACACTATGATCCTCGTGAGGAGATCATTGTTGCGGCTGATGCGAGTCAGTACGGTATCGGAGCTGTGATCAGTCATCGTTACAAGGATGGAACCGAGCGACCTGTCATGTATGCGTCAAGGCGTCTGAATGATGCCGAGGCCAAATATGCACAGATTGAGAAGGAGGCGCTCGCGCTGACGTTCGCTCTCAAGAAGTTTCACAAGTTCATCTACGGAAGAAGGTTTCTTCTCCAGACGGATCATCGACCGTTACTGTCGGTTTTCGGTGGGAAGAACGGAATCCCGGTTCATTCTGCGAATCGACTGCAGAGATGGGCATTGTTCATGCTGAATTATAATTTCGAGATCGAGTACGTGAACACGAACAGTTTCGGAAAAGCTGATATGCTTTCCCGTCTGATACGAGAGTACACCCGAGAGGATGAGGATGTTGTGATTGCCCATGTCTCAATCGAAGAGGACATCGAAGAGATTCTGCACAAGGGAGTGAGGGCAACGCCCGTCACTGTGCGAGACATCCGAGAGAGTACCAGGAAGGACTCGTACCTTCAACTGATGCAGAAGTATCTGAATGAAGGCTGGCCAGTGAAGCCGCCGAAAGATCAGTTGGTACTACCGTACTACCAGAAGAGAGATTCGATCTCGTCTGTGAGTGGATGCCTCATGATGGCAGATCGAGTGATCATCCCTGCAAGGCTCAGAGAAGCAGTCCTGAAGGAGCTGCACAGAGGACATCCTGGAATAGTTCGCATGAAGTCGCTCGCGCGTTCCCATGTGTACTGGCCTGGAATCGATCAGAGTGTCGAGAGCCTTGTAAGATGTTGTGAAGGTTGCGCAAGCGCTGCAAAGAACCCGAGCAAAGTGAACCCTGTGCCTTGGCCAGAGACCAAGAAGCCAATGGAGCGAATACACATGGATTTCGCTGGACCGATGAATGGACGATACTACTTGATCATCGTGGATGTTCACAGTAGATGGCCAGAGGTGTTCACCAAGGAGAGAATCACGGCCGAAGCTACGGTGAGAGCAGTGCGAGACTTCGTATCGAGATACGGTAGTCCTGTTTCTATTGTCAGCGATAATGGAACTCAGTTCAAGTCTGAAAAGATGAGAACATTCTGTGCAGAGTATGGAATCTGCCAAGTATTCTCCCCTCCGTATCACCCTCAGAGCAATGGACAAGCCGAGCGCTTTGTCGATACATTCAAGCGATCGCTGCTGAAGATGAGAGGAGAAGGCCCGGAGGACGAGAACGTACAGAAGTTCCTAATGATGTATCGCTGCTCCCCGAACCATCAACTGAAAGGGAGTTCCCCTGCTGAGATCTTCCTGGGAAGGAAGATGCGATTTCGTCTCACTCTCTTATCACCCGAAGAGGGGGAGGAAAGGAAGGGAGGAGATGATCAATTTGTGAAAAGAGAGTTCGCCAAGGGAGATTCAGTTTTCTATCGAGATCGTGATGGACCGAATCACGAGAAATGGACTGAGGCTACTGTACTCAGAAAGATCGGACAAGTACTGTACGAGATACAGAAGGAAAATGGAACTATTGTTGTGGCACACACTAACCAACTGGGGAAGCGGAGTATGCCCAATGATACCGATCCACTGAGCGTACTGATCGAGAGTTTCGATCTGAATCGAACGGAGATTCCGGACGAAAGACCAGCGACACCGCCTGCAACGCCAGCTATGCCGATTTCACCGATCCGTGCAACGCCCGTGTTCAATGATGTCTCGTCGCCAGTCGCGCCCCGTCTCGAGCCCAACGTGCCAGCCAAATCGAAGAAGAAGACTGTAATCGTGCCCACAGAATAAGTGGAGAACGACCAGAAGACTATCCCTGAGTCCGATGAAGCAAATCCCGGACGTCCCCGTAGACATCGTAAAGCCCCTAACCGTCTTACCGTTACCTCTACTAAGGGCCAGTCATATTCGTAACTCGTTCCCATACTGTACTATCGTACTATGTCAGATATTCCCTATTTCATATCTTGCGGCGGAGGTGCTGTGTATAAGCCCGAGTTATAAATCTGACCCGTCATACCCATCCGTATTTTATCCTACCAAACCTCGCCGCACACCATGCACTCTCTATTTTGCTATTTCCTCTCGCCTCCCTAATTTCGTCACTCTTGTCTTACTTCTCGCCGCGAGTTGCGGTTTGTATTTCTTCTCTCCAATCGACAATAAAGATCTAATAACTTCTCTCCACTACAAAGTGTACGCAAGTATACAACAGTAAACTTAGTTAACTAGTTATCATATTCCATTGTTAAGCACTGTTCCCACATGGAAAGAATGATGTCGAGAAGAAAAGCCATCCGTTGCTTATGGTTTCCTTCGGACCCCAATGTATACTGTATTATGATACCGTATACTCCACACTTCGTCTCCTTGCAGTAATCTTCCATATGCGTTCTCCACCGTACCCCACTGTAACATTTTTGCAGTATTTTAGGCGATGCCTAAACGATGACTCTATTACAGTTAAAGGTGATTATCGTTCACGAATTCGTTCCGCATACGGTAGATTACGGTAGATTATTCATTCTAGGAGAAGTGGATCGAAAACTGGCAATCTGCTTGAGAGGCGCGAAGGGAATGCGGGTGATCATGCCGGAGCAGGCAGTCTGAAAATATGCAGAAACAAGGCTGCAGAGAAAGTAGCAAAGGTCGGCACTCGTCTGTTTCTGGCCAACCCCCCCCCCCCCCAACTTGTTCATCTAGTCAACTCATTTCTATGCATTCGTTTCTGATTTTCGGCCACTCAACTGTTCAATGATGGGAGGGGTGTGAAATGAGAGGGGGGATGAGGCCAGAAACAGAAGAAGTGCCCTAAGATCAATCTCCACTCATCCCGTTCGCAGAAGGAGCTAACAAAATAGATCAGTCAGAGGACACGAATGGTAACAAATAGGTGAACAGCCGAGGTAAACCACTCGAGTGCCTGAGGATGCACTAGGTGGGAATAGAGTAGTATAGATTCGGTGAGTAAGACTACTCACTTCACTATGGTTGTTGATACCAGTAAAATAGCTGCGAATGAAGGATGGGTGGAGATGCGCTTATACGTGCATGAGATTCGATATTTCATGATGAAGATATAAACTACTGTAAATATGCATACATCCCCGCACAATACATGTGTTATTCGTTTTCATGGTTTATTTTGTCCTCTGTGACGATGAGGCAGTTTTTTGATAATTGTATTCCCTCATACTTAAAAAAACCCCTCATTAATCTAAGTTTTAAATATTTTTCTTAATAATAAAATCAGTAATAAAATAAAAATAAAGTCATAAAGTGATTGGTGATGGAAAGAAATGTAGTATACTGTAGCCGTCAAAACTTACGGTGACTTGCGGTTTCTCGTTCATTCTCGCGTATTTCTTGATTTTTTCGCTTGATTTTCTAACGAATGAGTCACCGATTTGGCATTTCGTGTCGCGCGCTAGTAAGAGAAAATAGACAATGTTCGCATGCCACCCTTAGAGTGCGCATTTGCGTGCTTACACCGCATTTGTTCCCGACACATTCGCATCTAAGTTTGTTGTCATTCTGTGCGTATATAGCTATCTAATTCTACTTGTGGACTTATATAATACTTTAGTTATTCCGAAACGAGCTATTAGCAAGTTGATTCTCAGTTTATCATATGACTTTGCCTAGAACTTGTTTTTTTTACTTTGTTACCTTTACAGTGCTTTAAACGTTTTGTGTTTTAAACGAAAAATGTGTGCTCTTCGCGGAGATATTCAACGAATCTTTCTTCCAGCATGGCCAACAACTCCAAGTCTGTTCTCCTCTGGAATATCACTAATGCATCAGCGGCGTACGCAGCAGGAAAGGCGGAATCGGGAGTGTTCATCGAAGGAGGATTCAAATGGTTTGCAATCTAGAAGCAACTTTATACTTCTTAAACTTTTTAAAGAAATACTTCTTAAACTTTAAAAAAAATTGCAGGTCCGTTCTATTCGAGAAGAACGCTGATATCAGTGGTGTGCTCACCCTTCGATGTGGAGCGTACCACTCTGAGCCGTGGAAGTGTGAAGCTGAAGTGGGATGGTGTCACTTGAGAGTGGATGGCGTCAAATACACTGGGCAAGAGGTATTTCCGTTTGAAACGCGTTAATTTTACTGTTAAATGTCTGCTATATAATATTGGATTGTAAAAGTGTGTAATACACCACGCGCGCCTAGCGAGATTTCTTAGGAGAATGCTCATGCACTTGATACATGCACGTTGTTTTTTCGCGCGTTTCGTACGCGGATATCTGACTCCGCCCATTTTTTGTGCACATCGTGCATAAGTACGTTCGGATCGTGTCAATAATGCTAGTATTTTCTAAACTACAACGAAATATCGACATCGCAATGAGAGGGAGTGTAGTTATTCGCTATTTTCATAGCAATTAGCTACCTTCCCTTAACCAGGATAGCGAATCGTCAACATCGTTTAGATAAACCCAATTGAAAAAGGCGGGTTGATTACAGGAACGGTTCTCGTTTGATGACGATAAGGATTCCGCAGTACTAGGTTTAGAAGTATGGAGACGTCTAATTTGCCCGGTGAGTTTTCGTATTGATATTTTTCAAAGTCTTGGATTTTATTTGATCATTTCATATTCATGCTTGAAATTTATCTTAATCGATTTTTTTAAAAATTTATCTTAATCGATTTCTCGCGTCTTTCATTACTTTTGAGAAAATACCGCGAGATACGCCAGAGGTCACAGGAATAATATTCTCGTTCTGTACTTGGGCTAAAACCAGTTCACTTTTTATAGTCCTCAATTTATTAGGTTGTGAAAAAAGTAATTGTAAATTAGTGTGTGATTTTTCAGTCGCCTCGTTCTTGCCCGTCCCTGATTGACAGCTGTCATCCTGATAGCATTTGAGAGGGGCGCACTCGACGGTTCTAAGCGTCTTTTTCATTCAGTCCCTCTAGTCTTCCTGAGTGAGAATGCCGCATCGATTCGTCCCGGATCGGCTCCTCATTCGGAACCACTCGATCCAGCCAATCGAGTTTCAAAGACCTTGAAACTCGATTGGCTGGATCGAGTGGTCACGGGGGACGAAAAGTGGGTGCTCTACTCAAACAATGAGCGGAGGAAAGCCTGGGTCGGAGAGCATGAGGCAGTGCCAGACGTCCCCAAACCCGATCTGTACCCCAAGAAAATCCTCTTGAGTGTATGGTGGTCGGTGCATGGAGTGGAGCACTGGGAGTTACTCCCTGAGGGGACGACTATCACCGCAAAGGTCTACACTCTCCAACTACGGAAGCTGAAGGAAATACTCGATGAGAAGTGGGGGAAGGACGCTGTCGTGTATTTCCAACACGACAACGCCCGCCCCCACGTAGGAAGAAGTACAAAGGAAGAACTCACGCGCTTCAAGTGGACAATACTGCCCCATCCCCCGTATTCCCCTGACCTTGCCCCTTCCGACTACCACCTCTTTTCCAGTCTCCAGAACTTCCTCAAGGGGCAGAACTTCAAAGACCGAGCCGATGTGCATAACGCCCTATCCAACTTCTTCGCCAGCCAGCCTCTCTCCTTCTACAGGGAGGGGATCCATAAGCTAGAGGGGAGATGGCGGACGGTTAATGCCAACAATGGAGACTACCTCTAATCTGTACTATGCTTTGAACTGTTGTGGCGATAAATTTTCAAAATTTTCAAAATCTACAATTACTTTTTTCACAACCTGATAGTACAACCATAGTTGTGCACGATACAATCGGGGGGAACCCATCCGGATGGGCACCCCCCCCCCTCGACGTATAGGGAGTCATGGTCAAAAATCGATCGGTAGGTCAAGATTAAGTACTATAACCAATCGATAGTACAGTACACCCAGATACCGTATATGGATGCCGTAACCCGCGAATATCACAAACTAACTTTATTTTTAAAAAGTCCTGATACCGTGCTCAATCGATTGTACAGTTCCCAAGTCACTACCGTAACCCAGTTCCATGGGCCAGATCCAGTTTCTTGGGTCAAACATTTTTCTAAAAATCCAAAATTGAGCAGACAAATATTTTAAAGTATCATACCGTTTTTGTAATTATTGTTGAATAATTTTGCGCCAGGTTTAGGATTTTTAGAAAAATGTATAAAATTTTTAGAAAAATGTTTGACCCAAGGAACTTGGTTACGGTAGTTACTTGGGTACTGTAGAATCGATTGAACACGGTTTCAGGACTTTTTAAAAATAAAGTCAATTCGCGATATTCGGGGTTACGGTAGTGATATCAGTGCGTTCGCCTAAGACTCGCACCCCCGCCGGTACAGCAACAAATCGTTCTTTGAGATAACAACGGATTCTGATAGCCTTAGGGTACTACATCAAATCCTATTCATCTCATGACCCAATATATCACATTTGCATAATTACAGTACGCCAAAGTTTAACCATTATGCATCTCTTGCGATGCTGAGCCACGGAGACGTGTCCGATTTTAACGAAAACTTGGTTCCAGGCCCTTCTCGACATGCTGAATCCAGCTATGGTGCTTGTTTATGCAATTTTAAAATTTGAATTTTTCCTAATATTTTTGCGATTTTCTTTCTCGAAAACGAGGCCGAACACCTCTCTAAATTTTTGATATGTTGTGTAGCATGTCAACATCTATCGGGCAAAAAAATTTGACACCTGAAATCGGGCCGACTTAAGGGTTGCAGCCTAAAAACTGCTAAATTCTTTTAGAGAGAAACCCATCATTTCGACCCATTCATCTCACTCGAGCGGTTCATTCTTGTACGATTTGAAATTATCATCGAGAGCAGTCATTCTTGGCTGAGTGGATAACGCGCTTGCTCAACATGTTGAAAGTGCCAAGTTTAAATTCTCCTTTTGCCTATCCATTTTGCTTTATGTAAAGTTTGTCCGACTATATAATCTTTCCAAATCTTGCATTATTATTTCAATGTTTACTAAAATCACACTTGGAAGCAAATCCAAAAGTGCGACCGATGAACTTTATGCGACCGCGTTCTCAGAAGAAAGTTATGCAGGTTCATAGAACTTTCTCGTGAGCTTTTGACAGACTAAACCGATGCCTGCTAATAATGTATTCAATTAGAATTGCAATGTATTATTGTAAATGCATTATTCATTAAAGTTTACATGAAGTAAAATGGATAGGCAAAAGGAGAATTTGAACTTGGTACTTTCAAAATGTAGAGCAAGCGCGTTATCCACTCAGCCAAGAATGACTGCACTCGATGATAATTTCAAATCGTGCAGGAATGAACAAAGAGGCGGCATAATTTCAAACTTCATTCGTGACCGCTCGAGTGAGATGAATGGGTCGAAATGATGGGTTTCTCTCTAAAAGAATTTAGCAGTTTTTAGGCTGCAACCCTTAAGTCGGCCCGATTTCAGGTGTCAAATTTTTTTGCCCGATAGATGTTGACATGCTACACAACATATCAAAAATTTAGAGACGTGTTCGGCCTCGTTTTCGAGAAACAAACTCACCAAAATTCAGCATGCCGAGAAGGGCCTGGAACCAAGTTTTCGTTAAAATCGGACACGTCTCCGTGGCTCAGCATCGCAAAGAGATGCATAATGGTTAAACTTTGGCGTACTGTAATTATGCAAATGTGATATATTGGGTCATGAGATGAATAGGATTTGATGTAGTACCCTAAGGCTATCAGAATCCGTTGTTATCTCAATGTGAGTTTTTGTGCTGTATCGAAATTGTTGACAATTGTGCGATTCTTAGGCGAACGCACTGATATACGGTATCAGGGGGTACTGTACTATCGATTGGTTATGGTAATTTGACTTTTTTAGAAAAAAACTCAGTTCGCGATAATTGAGGGTTACGGTATCCCATATAAATCGATAATGTACTATCGATTGGTTATGGTACTTAGTCTTGACCTCCCCATGACCTACTATCGATTTTCACCATGACCCCCTGACCATGACCATGATACATGGTATGGGGGGGGGGCTTTCCCGGGAAGGCCCCCCCCGGAACGGTTCCTGGACAGCTATGGTTATGGTACTTAGTCTTGGCCTACCGATCGATTTTTGACCATGACCCCCTGTACGTCGAGGAGGGGTGCCCTCCGGATGGGCTCCCCCTCGATACAATCCCTGCACATCTATGAGTACAACCCTGATCGTAATCGAATACATTTGATACGGTTAATTAAAACTGTAAAATCAATCAGTATGTTATGGGTTGCGTTAATTGAAATACTGTGAGCACTTAAAGTTACCGGACGAGGACGAAACCCTGATCTGACCCTGATCTGGTCGCGTTTACGAGAGAGTATGCAAAAGTGAGAGAGCGCGGGATTACGCTGATCATTTCCGGCTTTACCTTGAGGCTATTATTGATTTTTAGCATTTTTGTATATTCATTCTCAACTAATTCAGCCATCGGCTATTCGATGGAGGACAAAAAATAGGGGGTCAATTTTGTCCTCGTCCGGTAACTTTAAAGCGTAGTCCATGGTGTGGTGGCGAGATTTAGAACATTTGATTCTAAATATACGCGGAATGTTTTTTTCATCCGCATTCCGCGCTTGTTTACAATCAAATGTACTAAATATCTCCACCACACCAAGGACTAAGCTTTCTGTTCTCTTACTATGCGAAAATATAAATCTAATTTAAGAAGTCAATCGATGGGCGAATTTCTCTCTGTCCCCAATCGCCAAAGCAACGTCATCCTGAAGATTGAAGAAAAGAGACTTCATGTGTCCAAGGAGGTACAGATCTCATCTTTCACACCGAAGCTTTGATTTTTTGAAACATTGCTTTTGGCTCGAAAACGGATTTTGTTTTTGAACTATTCAAGCAAAAAATCGAACTGCTTATCAACGAAATACGATGTTGGCATATTTTCGGGGGAAAAATCGCTTCGAGACCAATTGTGAGTGAGCATGTAAATTCGCGAGAGATTGACATCTTACTCTGTTCTCTCATCTCTCGCCAAGCCACGTAAAATGCCGTGCCGCAATTATCTATATTTTCGATTGAAACATACATCATTCTTACTCAACTAAAATTTGTCATGGGCGTTTAATGTTTCTGCTTGTGGTTTTATGCGGCTTGTATTGTTAGGGGATCCTTTCTCCTTGATGTGGTGGTTATAATGTTGCGCATAACAATTAATAACATAAAGCAGACACCAATAAAAATGAGATTAATTTATTAAAAATAACTAATATTTTCTCATCTCAGCTTCTGGGTGCCCACTCTCCCGTCTCTTCAAGGCAATGTTCTTCGGAGATTTCGCTGAGAAGAACAAGGAGGAAATTGAGATCAAAGATGTCGTCTACGAGGTATGTAGTTCTAATCATGCATCTGTTTCTATTTAGTTACGTATGCGTTTAGGAATTCATCGATCTGATGCGATTTCTCTACCTTCAAATGTTGGAAATTTCGGGTATTTACTGATTCTATCGATTTTCTGTTCCTGACTTTTTTTTTGTTCATGAGGAGGACTCATGTTGTTGTTCAAATAGTAATTTTAAGCGAGTGCTCAACCAGTCGAAGGGATATCTCATACAGTCAAAGGGAATCGATATAATGCAGAAATTGCTCATGGCTGACAGATACAACATTACCTCTCTCAAGGTACCAACTTCTGTTTTCCAGCTAGTTTCCATTACTTACTTATCCAATAGGGATCATAAACACACTAGGTAAAGGTGCAGCCACGTCAAGCGATTTACAGTCGTAAACGACTACGCTAGGTGGTGTAGTGCGGTGAGGCCGACTACTGCTATGACTACGTATCCCTGCTGTCCAAGGTGCTTCTAGGGAACGTTACCTTTCGCGACCAAGGTCACTACCAATTAACCGACCCCGGAGAGATAGAGGGCTTGGTCTGCCCAGGCGGGGGATCGAACTCATGACCTTGTATGACGAGTGGCGCCTCACACCACTGCGCCACCCACGCCCTTAATTGTCTTATATTCCGATGTATAAAACACTGTGTGCCGACTGTTAGGATTACTAAACAATTTAGAAAGCAGGAGGGAGAAATAATTAGAGACAACAAGAGTCGGTTACGAAACGATTTCGATACTTGCAAGTGAAGCCCCGCCACCGGCGCTTCTTGGATAAATAGCCTACTCATTACTTTCCGACACTATAGACTAGGCCATGGATTGATGTAAGCGTATCAGGGCTTAGCCCCGGCGCGAAGCGCTGGGGCAATTTTGGCCGGGAAACGAGAGATTCCCACAGTCGGAAAGGTTCCTGAGAGGGTAGGGTACCGAATTCCGTTCAAAGTCAAATCCAAGTATCCAGCTTTTGGGGATCTTAATCGGGAACATAGAAGATGCTAAATCCAAAATTTCAAGTCTCTATTATAACCGGAAGTGACTCAGGCTGACACCGATTTTTGTTGGTTTCGTGGCGTCCAGGTTTTTTGAGAGTAGTCCGCGAGCATCGTAGAGAGATGTGCTGTGCTATAGCTCATTAGATAAAGCGTACACGGTTGGCCGCATAGAGACTCTTCAGAGTTGCAAAATTCCCACTGCAAAGGTACGAAAAGTGCCTTCAAAGTTCGAAAATTTGACCACTTTGGCGGTGCGGCCACATTTTCGGCTATCCAAGCTCTCAATGGAAATCCAAGTTCCTACCTGTCTACTGTAGACTATTGTTGACACGGCGAATCCAATGAGCTTAATTTCGAAAAGATTGGTTTCCTGTTGGTGCTACCACCTGTCAAACATCTGTAGGTGCTACCACCTGTCAAACATTTTCCCGCACGAATTTTCCCCTCTGCCTCCCCCTCCCCTCTCCCTCCCCCGCGCCTCTCTCTCGGCCAGGTCAAAGGTCGTAAACGCGGCGAGTCGTATAAACTACGACACTGCGCACTCGTGCAACTTCGACTACAAGACGATGGAGCGTGAGCAAATCGCGAAGAACAACCAAGTGTGCGTGGCAGAGAAGATCCAACGAATCTGATTACCTATCCATGGCCTCCCTATTATCCCTCGGATCCATCACTCTTCCGGTTCAAAGACATGCCCTGCTAAGCCCCGCCTCCCCTTATTCGCTTACTTGACCCTATCAAAATACGACCCTCACTCAACTATCCGTCTTGTATATAATACCGACTTAGTCTACTCGCCCGCTAACTGACCTATAATCGATCTATAACCTCTCGCCCCCTCGATACATGAACGATGTTGTCGATAAAAAAAATAAAAAAAACTTGTCAACAGCCGTTGGGGACGAGATATAAAGTTGAATCTAGGGCAAAACAAGTACCATATTTGAAATCAACGTTCTAAATTATACCTGGCGTCATGATTTGTTGGGGTCGAACGGGCACTTTCAGATTTGTCCCCTCTGGTTTTGGAAAGAGAGGAGGAGGGAATTGAAAGCTTCCCATCTGAGGCACTGTAAAATAGCCCACAGGGAAAATACGTATCAACTAGAGATTCCTCTATCTATCCATTCAATGTACTAAGTAGAACACGCTAATCACGGAAACAAATTAGTCGCTCCGCGCCAATGAAAGTCCCGATATCCACCTTCCGTGGTAAGGTGGCTTTGCAAGCAAAGTCAACAGCTGAGTGAATTTTGGCAAAATATCAATTCAATAAAAGGAGTGAGATCCTATTAGACAACACAATCAGTTCAATAAAAGTACCGGGATCAACAGCCAAAATTCTCTCACTATTTTTGACAATCTCAAATACAAAGTTATACTAAGAAATTGAAAAAAAGGAAAATGTTCAGATTTCTTAGTGAAATTTGAAAAAAAATAGTGAGCGAATTTTGGCTGTTGATCCCGGAACTTTTATTGAACTGATTGTGTTGTCTAATAGGATCTCACTTATTTTATTGGATTGATATTTTGCCAAAATTCACTCAGCTGTTGACTTTGCTTGCAAAGCCAGGATACGCCACCTTCCCACGGAAGGTGGATTATCCCTAGCCCTATCAGTAAGGCAGAGGAAGAGACCGAAAACTAGAAACACAAAGTATAAAAATAAGGAGGATGTTAAAATGTGGCCAATGATCCAAGAAGTACTGCTCCCTTCTCAGGACCTGTGTCTCCAGTCGTTCTCTAGAGCGACTAATTTCCCCGAAACTCTCAAGGTTTGCATAACTTCAATTGAATATCCTGACTACACATAGAATTAATGTCATTTATATCTTTTTTTCTAGAATACGGAGTAGGTAGTATAGAAATAAGATTAATTTTTTAGAGAAATGAATTTTCAAAAACTCACTACAGACCCCCGAGTATGCTCAACTCTTCGCTGATATGAAGATTGCGATCTGCGATAGAATCGCCGAGATCTGAGAAGTTTCGCGATCAATTGTTGTATTCAGCTCACTGAATTCATTTGATCGAATTTCACTTGTTTTCGTTATGAATTATCGAGTTTCCCTAGAAGAAGCGAGTTGCCTATGTTGTTTTTACTAAATTATGTATATACATCCGTTCTTCCGATTTCGTTAGAAGTGATAAAGTTGCTTTGTAGAAGATCATTCCCTTTGATGAAATATAATTCGGTTGACTACCCGGATGATAATATGTGGACGACTGAAATGGCTTAACATGTTTTGCATGTTCGAATGAAACCGACCTTTGAATAGATAAGCAAATCGAGGTACATGGAGTAGGACGATGAGAGCCAAAAAGTGCACCTTTTCAGTAATTTCACGATTTGATTTTTTCGTGTGTGATACTGGAGAAGGTTTCATTTTGGTTCTTATCCGACTGTTAGTTCGGCATCGAAAAATGTAAAGTTCTGTTTAATGTAACCTTGTCGAACGAGCTCAACTGATTCCATATTCTATTAGCTCGCGAAACTCAATATTCATACTGATTTTGAAACTTTCTCATTGATTCTCCGACGCTCAAATCCCCTCGTCCATTTCGTAGTAGTTTCGCAATAAAATACGAACCCGTTCATCGGAAACCGTAAAAAAACAATTATTGTTTTAGAATGTCAACCAATTCCAAAATCGTTCTTCTCTGGGATATCAATAATGCGGCTGGGGCAGGACGAGCAGAATCTGAAGTGTTCAACGAGGGAGGATTCAAATGGTTGGTCGTGAATAATTCGTATTTATAATGCACATTTATTACATTAGTTTTACTAAAACGAAGGGATGGCACGTTTCTAGATGCGTACCAAGCCCCACCCCTTCATACTTTTCACATCACGAGGTTACATATATATATATATATATATATATATATATATATATATATATATATATATATATATATATATATATATATATATATATATATATATATATATATATATATATATATATATATATATATATATATATATATATATATATATATGCTATTTCGTACGAAATAACGTGAGATAACATTAAAAATAGAACAGGAAAATGAATGACGATGAGAATCACTGGTTAATGACAGGATAAAAGGGTCATGGAGTCAGGAGGACCTATTCAGGGGAACTGGTTTCATTCTCGGTGTTTACTAAAAGCCTTGCCGCTCTTGGAAAGAAGCTATTGTGTCTGTAGTTATGATTCGATCCAGGGTTGTTGAAGTTCATGCCGTTTCGCGTGTAGTAAATTTTGAAATTTTTTTTTTAAATTTTGAAAAAAAAAATGTTGTTTTCGGTTGGATATACTATATTTGCCTCGTATGAGATTTGTGGCTACTCTTACATCAATCGTTATTCTACGCTTCTCTAGGGACTCAATGCATAGTTTCTTATTGCGGTCGAAAGCGATAGGCATATTTTCCCAAGTATGATCAAAACAGCGCATAAATAAGCGTCGCGTGAAGTAGTTTTGTACCTTTTCGAGTTCCTTTTTATCCTTGTTTTGGTAAGGGTTGAAGACGGAGGAAGCGCTTTCTAAAATCGGTCTGATGTACATTGAGTACGTTTTGAGAAGTACTTCTATATTTTTGGTTCGTAAAGCTCTTAGGATAGTGTGACAGGTAGTTTTGGCCTTAATGGATATGGTAGTGCAATGATCGGAGAAAGAGAGGTTTTTCTGGATAACAAAACCGAGGTCTTTCACTGTTTGTTTTTGTTCCAGAGTACTGGTTCCTATGGTATATGTTCGCATTGTATTTGCTCTGCCTAGGTGCAATGAGTTGCACTTATGTGCAGCAAAAGGAAGTTGCCATTTTTCTGACCAGTGCACGATAGTGTCAATCGCAGCTTGTAATGGGGCAGATGAATTTCCCTTCCTAAAGGACCGATATATTTTTATATCATCAGCATACATTCTTGCAACTACGCCATGGTTTTGCACTACAGTGGGAATTTCTGAAGTGTAAATAAGGAAAAGTAAGGGACCAATGACTGAGCCCTGTGGGACGCCGCTAGTTACAGGCATTGATGTAGAGAGCAGATCTTTTACTCGCACTTGGAATGATCTATCTGTGAGATATCCTGTAATCCATTTGATTGTATTTTCTGAGAGACCTATTGTGCTAAGCTTGAGTTTTAGCTTGGGGTGGGAGACTCTATCAAAAGCTTTTGCGAAATCAAAGTAGATAACGTCAACTGGTTTCCCATCACTAATCGAGGATGTCCAGTGTTCGAGAACTTCTAGCATTTGGAGCTCACGCGACCTTTTTTTGCGGAATCCATATTGCTCATCGGGGAAAATTTCTAATTGCTCACAATGGGTGATAATGGATTTGCACAAAATTCGCTCAAAGACTCGGCAGAAGAAAGAGGTAATTGAGATGGGTCTGTAATTTAGGGGATTGGAGAAGGGGGGTGATTTCTTAACGGGGGTTACGATGGAATGTCGCCAATGTGAGGGAACGGTCCCAGATTGGTAGGAGTTCCTAAAGATGATTTCGAGGGCTTCGGAAATTGGTACGGCAATTCGTTTTATGAAGGTGAGGTCAATGTTCTCTGGGGTTTTACAGGAGGAGCGTTTCCATTTCTCAATGATGGCGCAGATTTCATGTCTAAGAAATTGGGGTTCTTCGTATGTACCAAGCTGAGGTAGGGCTCCAGTATTGGGCAGTTTTCCGTCATCGACGGTGAATACGCTTACGAAGGTCTCAGCAAGTAAGTTAGCTTTGCCTAAGTCGTCCATGACTAGAATACCATCAGCTCTTTTTAATCCTTCTACTCCCTTGGATTTATTGGCACAGCGTTTCATAAAACGGAAGAACTTATTCTTATCGTCGCTTTCGATTATCTTTTTCTCAATGGTTTTGTGATACCGTTGTAACTCTTTGCGACATTTTTTGTTCAGAATCTCGAAATCACGTTCATCGTTAGGGTCGTTGCTATTTATCGATTTATGCCAGGCTTGAAAACGTTTTCCTAATAGTCGCTCAATATGAGGGGGAAGTTTCCCATGAGATAGGCTCACTTTGGTCCAAGGAACATGGGTGTCTATTGATTTTTGAATGACACTAATCAAGAGGTCGTACATGAGATCCACATTTGCTATTTTAGAAAATGCGCTTGTCCAATCGATGTTTGCTAATTGAGAATTAATTAGGTCGTAGTCAGCATTTCTGTAGTCACGCCTAAGAGTGAAAGCAGGCGTCGAATGACTCATTGTGAATTTGAATTCAACTGTTGAATGGTCAGACAATTCGAAAGGGGGACCCACTTCAGTTTGGGAGATGAGACCGGGATGGTTGCATAGTAGTAAATCAAGAATATTTTCTTTTCTGGTGGGTTGTTGGACAAACTGGGCTAGTTTGGCTGAGATACAGAGGTCAAGGAATGATTGCGAGGAGGGGATAATCGATTTCGGTTGAGTTGCGGGATATATTGACCAGTCAATATCAGGGAGATTGAAATCGCCTGTGACTATTGTAAAAAGGGAAGCAGTTTGTATCGTACTGGCTTTGGGGCTACGGTAGGCGCATACAATCCTAATTAAGTCGCCGTTTATGTCAACATCTACTGCTAATAGCTCGTGGGAATCGGGTACCGTCTCATCAGCAATCTGTGCTGCACTTATGGACGAGTGTAGTATGATCGCAACACCACCGCCTCTAGAGTTTCTATCTCTTCTGAACACATTGTAGTACTGATCGTGGTCACCTAACAGAAGCGAGTTAAGGAATGATGGAGAGAGCCATGTCTCAGTGAGGCAAATCATAGCATACTTTTTAGAAAGGGTTTGCGAGAGATATTGTAGTTTGTTTTGGATAGAGCGGCAGTTGGCTAATATTGCAGAGAAAGAAAGTGAGTGTCTGTCTGAGTGATGTTTGGGCCGGTGAATTAATACCAGTTTCCCTGGGTGCCGAAGTTGGGAGGAATGCCATACTGAGAAATGTGTGAGATGAAGGGATTGGAATATGAATACTGATTGGGGAAGGGATTCAAGGGGATGGGGTTGAAGAGTGGGGGAGGAGGGGCTCCGTATCTATTGCGAGTGTTCTGGGGAAGAAAGGGGGGACTCTGGCGAGGAGGAGGGATTGGATTGGGGTGGTTCTGGCGAGGACGAGTATTCAGGTTGTTTGGACCACGGTTCGTTGCGGATGAGAAGGCCGAGTCGCGTCTGCTTCTCGCACGGTTTCTCGAGGGAATTCCGACGGTCTGGGGAAGGGTCTGGCTTCGGGGTACGGTAGGAATGGAGGAAGGGGACGGCTCGGGTCCGTTTCTTCCGCATCCTCGTCCGGGTATCTTCCGGCGAGCGTCATCCTTGTCAGCATAAGATGGGCGGATGTAGACATCCTTGAAGGACGAGTCGCGAGAGATTCGATTTGCATTCTTGACCAGAAGAGCCGCGTGTTTACGAGTCGGTAGAACGACTTTCGTCAGACGGCAGTGGGGGGAGTTAACGTCTGCAGGGGGCATCCTGTATACGGATACGGGAAGGCAGGGGAAACCAGCCAGGGCAGTGAGCTCCACTACCTGGTTGTAATCTCTCTGGACCTGCTTCAACGGACTGAGGGAGGAATCCACAGGGAGGCGAGCAATAACTACGCTCCTCTCGAGGTCAGATGAGGTCTCATTTGAGGGTGACGGGATGGGGGAGGGAATGGTAGTGGGGCTGGAGGCGGTATTCGCAACTACGGGAGGGGCAGTGGCAGCAGAAGAGGATGGGGTATCCATTTCATCATCGTCACCATTAGCTACGCTCGAGTCGGGGGGAGGAGGGAAGCGTGTCTCTAACTCACATATCCTCTTCTCGAGACTGTGTGAGTACGACTGCTCCTTGTCGAGCTTGTTCTGGAGGCAGATGCAGAACTGCAGGAGATCCTCGTATGTTCCCGTAACCGTGTACTTGCGCTTCTTCGCGACTGGAGATCCGGTGGGAGACATGGCTGAGAAAGAGTGAGAGCGAGACGGGAACAGTCGGCTGATGATCTCACCGTTGTGGGTACCGAATTTAGGAAGTTGCACAGTCGGTACTCTGCGCCAGCGAGATTGGGGAGGAAGGGAAGTAGGACGATGAGAGCCAAAAAGTGCACCTTTTCAGTAATTTCACGATTTTATTTTTTCGTGTGTGATACTGGAGAAGGTTTCATTTTGGTTCTTATCCGACTGTTAGTTCGGCATCGAAAAATGTAAAGTTCTGTTTAATGTAACCTTGTCGAACGAGCTCAACTGATTCCATATTCTATTAGCTCGCGAAACTCAATATTCATACTGATTTTGAAACTTTCTCATTGATTCTCCGACGCTCAAATCCCCTCGTCCATTTCGTAGTAGTTTCGCAATAAAATACGAACCCGTTCATCGGAAACCGTAAAAAAAACAATTATTGTTTTAGAATGTCAACCAATTCCAAAATCGTTCTTCTCTGGGATATCAATAATGCGGCTGGGGCAGGACGAGCAGAATCTGAAGTGTTCAACGAGGGAGGATTCAAATGGTTGGTCGTGAATAATTCGTATTTATAATGCACATTTATTACATTAGTTTTACTAAAACGAAGGGATGGCACGTTTCTAGATGCGTACCAAGCCCCACCCCTTCATACTTTTCACATCACGAGGTTACATAGGGACTGGCTTATTGGATTGCTTAGGCTTAGGTTTCTTGCGTTGTACTTGCATTGCCAAGGATTGAATTTGGAATGCAAAGGTTAAGTTTTCGAAGGGGGGAGGCAAGTACTTGGTAGGCAAAGTTATAGTAGTTAAAATTAAGGCAAGTACTTGGTAGGAAAAGTTATAGTAGTTAAAATTAAGGCAAGTACTTGGTAAGCAAAGTTATAGTAGTTAAAATTTGGGGCTTGGTAGGCAAAGTTATAGTAGTTAAAATTAATTCTCAAGTTTACCTAATTCTCAAGTTTATTAAATTGTGATCATACTAGCCAAGTTGTTTCTACGGCTCGTTTTTTTTCCACGGGTGCTCTAAACCATTATGTGGAAACGTACGTCAACTAATATTTTTAAATTCCTATAAAAACTTTATAGGAATTTAGTTAAAGTTCCTATAAAGTTCCTAGTTTCTCCATTCTCCATTCTCCATTCTCCATTCGTGCGCGGCTGAGGGGTGGTCGTATCCCACTTCCCTCCCAGTTCGCAATCGAGTGGGAGTCCCCTTGGCGTAGCTTGGACAACCGCCAAGGATCGCCTGTCCAACGGATGCCGGCTACAACACTACGGATTGGGACTCTCAATGCGCGGACTCTGAGGAAAGCCGATAGACTAGCTGAGTTGGAGGAGGCAGTGAGTGAAGTCCCATTTGATGTCTTAGCCATCCAGGAAATGAGGAGGTCAGGTTTGACCTCTCTCACCCTATCAGGAACCAATCACCTGTTAGTGGGTTACGGTACTCGTTCCGCAAACGGTACCGGATTCCTCGTAGGCAGTCATTTGGGATCGAACACAACATTCCACTCAGTTAGTGATCGCTTATCGTACCTCGACCTCCCGAACCATTGCCTACGAATCATCAATGCGTACGCTCCGACAACCTCACATTCTGACCAGGAGTATGTACAATTTTTGGATGATCTCAGCGGATTGATTGCTACTTCCACGCGTCGTGCTCCGCTACCGGGGCGTGGAAAGTGGCGATTAGTTGTGCTGGGTGACTTTAACGCAAAGGTCGGATCGAGGCAGAGCGAGGATGAAGAGTTCATTGGAAGGCATGGACTAGGAAGGAGGAACTCACGAGGACAGATGCTGATTGACTTCTGTGCTGAGACAAGATTACACCTCCTCAACACACGATTCCAGAAGAGAGAAAGCAGAAAATGGACTTGGATGGCCCCGAATATGAGTACAAGGAATCAAATCGACTACATAATGACCCGTGATCTCTCAAGTGTGCTCGATGTGGAAATAGTTGGAAAGTTCAAGTTTACTTCTGATCATCGTTTGGTGATGGCAAAGATCCGGCTTGATTCGTCAATCCGGTTTTTCCCTCGGAAAGCGAAAAATCCAACTGTATTTTCTAAGCAACTGTTCACAACCGCAATTTATACAGTAATCTCCAAAGAGTTCAATGGTTACGATCGATTGCGAAATACTCTCATAGCAACAGCCGGCCAATGTATGATCCCCAAACCACGCAATGAACGATTTTCCAATAGAACGAAACAGCTGTTTGATGAAAGAAGGAGGCTGAAGTACACCCCAAATACGCCTCTTCACAGAATCAACTTTTCACTCACGGGAAAGGCCCTTCGTTTCTCCATCAAGGACGACTTATACCGCGGACACGTGGAGACTGTGCGGAGAGCCGTGTATTATGGGAAGAGTACCAAGAGAGCTTTGCAAGCCTCTCAAATAGGCAAGACTCAACTCAGCCAGTTGGAGAAGAATGACGGTACTGTCGCCAAGAACAAATCGGAGATTCACTCACTTGTCAAATCATTCTACAATGAGTTGTATAAACGCACGATAAGGCCAAAAAGGAGACATTTCCGATGTAATGATCAGTTCTTACCATTCTTAGAAAGTGAAATCAAAAGAGGAATCGTGCAGTTGAAGAATGACAAAGCACCCGGACCTGATCGAATTAAAGCAGAGATGTTGAAATGCGGAATGGAATTGCTTACGCGTCCCATCACAGATCTATTCAACAAGTGGATATTAGAAGAGTGTGTTCCCAACGAATTGTCAGACGCAACAATATCTCTGATATTCAAAAAAGGAAACGTCTTGGACATTTCGAACTATCGCTCGATTTCGTTGTTGAACATAATCTACAAGTTATTCACTTCAGTAATCGACTCACGAATTGCGAATCAACTTTCCGACAATCAGACCAGAGAGCAAGCGGGATTTCGAAGGAATTTCTCTACTACGGACCATATTTTCACTCTAACAGAATTACTCCAAAAATCAGAGGAATATCGTTTCCCCGTATATCTCGTGTTTATTGACTACAAAAAAGCGTTTGATAGCGTCGAATTTGACAAAGTGTGGGAAGCTATTTCAAATCACGGTATTCATCCCAAAATAATCAATACCCTGCGATTCATATACAGTGCAAGCCAAGTATCAGTGCGAATTGGACAAGACAAAATTCCTATCGAGATTGAAAGAGGAGTCAAACAAGGGGATCCGATCTCACCACACCTTTTCAATGCAGTCGTTGAAGAGATTTTCCGTAAGCTGAATTGGGAAGGATGTGGAATTGAAGTGGATGGAGAGAAACTGAATCATTTACGATACGCTGATGACATTGTCTTGATTTCACATTGCTCAAAGGAGATTGGAACCATGCTAAGTCAATTATGCACTGAAAGCAAGTATGCAGGATTGGAAATCAACCAGAAAAAGACAGTTATGATGTGCAATACAGTACCAACTCCTCAACGAATAGATGGCAAAACGCTAGAATATGTTAATCAATTCATCTACCTGGGTGTTCGTTTATCATTCGATCAGGACTTGAAGCTGGAATTGAATAGGAGGATAGGTGCAGCATGGAGATCATTTAACAAGTTTCAAGAATTCATGACTAGTCGAAGTGTGGCAATGGCGCTCAAGACAAAAGTATTCAGAATGTGCATCGAGCCGAGTTTTCTTTATGGAAGTGAAGTTTGGAGCACTACGAAGTCTGAGCGGAAAAGACTGATTGTAGCACAGAGATCTATGATGAGGAAAATGGCCAGCGTGACTAGATTTGATCGGAAGACCAACGATTGGCTCAGTAGGAAGGTGCCCTTAGAGGACATTCGAGTACGAGCGATGCGGAGAAAATGGAATTGGGCGAAGAGACTAGCTACGCTGGACGACAATAGATGGACTACAAGAATTCTCAATTGGACACCGTGGGATAGATTGCGACCTCCTGGACGCCCAAAAATCAGATGGCGGGACGAATTTGTCAAAGTATTTGGAGTAACATGGGCTAATAAGTGCAGAAGAGATCCCATCCAATGGAATGGCCGTTCCTTTCAACAGGCTATTGACCTGAGGCTTGAATAAAATATTGGATATTGAATATTGAATATAAAAACTTTGGTACAATGGTAAGATACGTTAATATAATATCAGATAATGCTCATTCTCATTCTCTCATCATACGACTCCACCTCCAAAACAAGAGAGAGAGAACCAGACGCGAGAGCGACTCACTCATAGCAAAACTTTATCGCACGAAAACACCCTCTGTGCAAATTAGATGTGGAAATCGGATAGTTTTGAGCTCCTGTGACTCCTGTATATCTCGTCCCCAAAGTGGAGAAATTTAGCTCGTCCCCAAAGTGGAGAAATTTTCATCTTAACTTTCACTACTAAACTTTCGCTATTTTTGGTTGCAAAGTTCCTTTAAAATCTATATCTTTGTTATTTCTTTGAGGATTGCAGCATTTGAGAAGCGTTTTGACAGTAAGAAGAGCAATGCGTTTTTCTTTCTGCGCTGCGATGTGGATCACAAGGGACTGTGGATGTGTGATACACATGTGACGCTCTCTATTCTCTGGAATCATCCATCGAAGATGGACAGAACGGTAATTTATTATTACTTTTTCGTTTCTCAATGGAGTGTACAAGACGGTGGAATTTCAATTACTAAAGATTACGAAAGTCATAGCGCGATATCATTTTCATTTAAAATTCAAAGACTTGTTTTGAAATGTAATGTATTTGCAGACGAAACTCTTCTCTTTCCATGCAGGCAACAAGCGCTTTCGCATTAACTGTAATAATGTGAATATTTTGACCAATTCAGTAAGTTTTTCATAAAAACAATGTTTGGCTACAATTCCTCTCTCAAGTATTAGGCTGGAAAGAAAGTAACGCTCGAAGTGGAACATGAAGTTTGAACCCGCCTAAAATTCTTTTCGTTGAGGATCTTAAGCTACCTCGGTAACATGTAATAGGGGATTGCTTGGCAAATGTATACATATGTTCGAACCACCTCTTGCATTTTTGGTATCAGGGAAATCTAAGTTTTATCAAATGTGAAATTCCTACTATTGACTATAATATCGTAGCGTATGTCTGTCATTCTGTTCGTCCGTTTGTCTGTGACGCCTATTTGCAAAAAAATCGCCATAACTCGCTTCAAACTCATCCTAGAAGGCTATACCCTTGACCATATGAACCCTCTCGACGAGTGCTTTTAGATCTTGATCTTTGATCTTTTGACTTTGAACTTTGATCTTTTAGCTTTTTTCGCTCATATCTCGCTTCAAACGCATCGCCTTGGCTTCGGAAATTGACCGTTGGCATCATCTAGACGAGCGTTTTGAAAATTTACATATATGATCTTTGATCTTTTAGCCTTTTCGCGCATATCTCGCTTCAAACTCATCGCCTTGACTTCGGACATTGACCGTTGGCATCACCTAAACGAGCGCTTTGAAAATTTACATATTTGACCTTTGATCTTTTAGCCTTTTCGCACATATCTTGCTTCAAACGCATCGCCTTGACTTCAGACCTTGACCGTTGGCATCATCTCGAGGCCTCGTGAGCCTTTTACAACGTTTTAAGCAGGCTCTCACAAGTCGGGTACAATTATATTTCTATGCATAAAACTGGTACTAAACGTGGTTGACTGACATTTCCTGCTGTATTTAATCAAAAATGCTTCCCAACCTGCTCTAACTCCCCACAGCGTGAGTGTTGTGAAATGCTCGTGAGGCTGAGGGCGATCCAAAAAAGTCGGATCGCCCGAGGCCTCAAGAGACTTTTACAACGTTTTGAGCCAGCTCTCAACAATTGCGTGCATCGTTTATCCTTTACACTCAACCCCGCGTAACGTAGCGACCGAAGGTCGCTACAGGGTGTCCAAAAAGTATTGTTACACTTTTGAAACGCGAATTTTTTTAACATGTAGGTCGAGTTGTCAAAACCTGTAATAACACGTTTGAGCCCACCCTTCGGTGCGTTGAGGGAACCTACTAAATAGTTTCCCATAGTCATGGTTCGTCCAAATCGCTATCGTCAAACTATTATCAACCTTTGGACCCTCGGCGACCCCCCAGATTCCATCAGGAGGAAGCTTCGTATTTCCCGAATGACAGTCTATCGCACCATCTCCCGTTTCAAGCAGTTGGGCACTGCGAAGGACCGTCCAAGATCAGGAAGACCCAAGACCGCTCTCACTCAGAAGAACAGGAGAATCGTGGAGAAGAGAGTGAATCGCAATGCCAAACGATCCATCAGGAAGATGGCTAAGGATCTCAAGATCTCCAAAGGATCCGTGTGTGCCATCGTTCATTCTCTTCTCAAGTCCTACCCCTACAAGATGAGAAAGGGCCATGGCCTCACTGATGTCCACAAGCAGAAGCGCCTGGAGAGATGCAAGCTGCTCCTTCAGCGGGCCGATCGTGGGGAGCACTTGACTACCGTTTACTCTGACGAGAAGCTGTTCTCAGTCGAGGAGGTCTACAACAGTCAGAACACCAGGATCATCGCCAAGTCTCCTCAGCAAGCTGACGCCAGAGGTAGAACCATCTCTCGCATTGCCCACCCCCAGGCACTGATGGTTTGGGCTGGTGTGTGCTCGACGGGCAAGACTCCTCTCGTGTTCGTGGATCCCGGGGTCAAGATCAACAAGGAGTACTACACCAGGGCAATTCTCCAGAAGGCCCTTCTCCCCTGGTCCCGCTCCCACTTCAAAGGGGCTCGCTGGACCTTCCAACAGGATTCAGCGCCTGCTCACTCGGCAAAAGTGACGCAGGCATGGTGTCGCGCCCATCTGCCCGACTTCATCTCGAGTGAGGAATGGCCCTCGAACTCCCCCGATCTCAACCCTTTGGACTTCAGCATTTGGTCAGTGTTGGAGAAGGAGGCCTGCTCTACTCGCCACAAGAACCGCGATTCCCTCAAGGCAGCCCTTCTCAAGGCATGGGAGAAGATCGACGTCCCTTACCTGCGGGCCGTCATCGACTCGGTCCCTCGTCGTCTCAGAGAGGTCATCGCGGCCAATGGAGGCCAGATGGAGTGATCGTGCATTGTTATGTTCATATGGTCACTGATAAATACTGTGCCCCGTTTGAGTTGTCTATGTTGCTTTTAAAGAAAGATACATGGTTTTATCCGTGTAACAATACTTTTTGGACACCCTGTAGTTTTCGCACATTCATAAAAATATTTTCTGTCTGTCGTATTTTGAGGGATAAAATAGTCGTACATTTGGAAATAGCGAACTGAGAAGTCCGTTGGGAGTTCTTTCGAATAATACGCCTGAGATCATGCTTGGATCAATATAGCAGGATGTGCACAATTTTGAAATCGAATTTTTACGTTTTAACACTTCTCAAGCGATAATGTTTCTTGTTTCGAGTATCATTCAGATTGACTTCTAAATAAGTGCGTTTCTATTATGCACTATGGTGCTACATATTATGGGATAACATTTGAACTCACAACTTTTCATCTTTTAGAAAACACAGATTTTCTGTATTGTTGAATATAGGTAAATATGGCTAAAATTTCGATTTTTGGTGTACGGTAAATGAATAACTTTTCTCAAAAGAGCGCAATCCCTTGACTTGGCCCAGCCGAGTAATGATAGATAAAGAGCATCTTTAACAGATCACGTACAAAAGGTATGACTGTTCATCATTGGGAACGAGAAGTTATGTATTATTCGAATTTCGATGTTCAAATTTCGTGTCAGGATGATGAATGCGACATACTTTGGAGGAAGTATTGTATGCTAATATAACTACAATTTGAAGTTAACAATGCAAAGTTCTCTTCGTTTTACAGCATTTGAGATCGATGTATCTATTGTTACGGATTAGAGTTGGCAATACGAGGGGAGGTTACGAGCTCGTAACGCCTCCCCCTCCTCGGATTGCGAAATAAGAGTAGGGGGAGGATAACGAGCTCGTGACCTCGCCTCGTATTGCCAACCCTATTACGGATGCAATGCAAAAACAAGTGTACATTTTGATGTTCAGTCAGGGCCAAGTTCAAAAATGAGTGTATTTTCTGAAGGCTTTTCGCAGCTTACCGGATTCGCATGTTGTACTGTGATATCCGTATGCTGTACTTTTCGGCTGTGACAAAATATTTGCGTTATCATAGCTCTCCACGGATTGCTGGTATAAAATGTAACCAGTTCAACTTTTGGTCGATGTCGATTTGTTTTCAACATGTAGCCTTAATACAAATTGGACAGGCTTGAACCAAAGCGCGATGGATAGAGTATCCACGCTCTCAATGGGAATGAAAGAGTATCCACGCCCTCAATGGGCAGAGTAATATGATAATTGGGCGGCATGCAAAGCGGGGTTTCTCAGAATCGATAATATGAAAATCGAGCGTTAATTTCTTTCCAACCTGATATATAAAAATATTTTTTTTACAATTGTTTTTTTTTTGCTTTCAGAGTACCTTTCCGCAAAGAGTGTGGTTCGATATTCGCATCATCCGTGCGGAAGGGTTAGTAAATTGTTTTGTTCTTATCCAATTCAGCTGTATGTGTTTCTTTCGTATTTCTGATATGCAAAAAGTGAATGGATGCGCATACTTGCCAAGAATTTATTAAATTACTTATTAAAATTCTATCTTCGTTAGGACGTATGATCTTGGAAGCAAAGCGGCACAAGGACTCAAACTATTAAAGGAGTTAAAACTTGGTTTGTAGAGCCCTTTGGGTCAAAGAAAAGAATTCCAGAAATATTGACCTATCATTTTCATTTTTCAAAACTTATTTTTACTGGCCTTTTCTGTAATATAGCATTCAAATTATATGTAAAAAGATAAAATGTAAAAAGTTATTCAAATTTGCAAAAAAAATCATCAACATCTGAAGATTCGATAGGCAAGGAGATCATATCCCAATCATTTCATATTCTAAAAACGTTATACCAGATGCAAAATGTTGTGAGAAATTCAGGAAAAAAATGTGTCAAGGAAGAGTGAGGTATCCGGAATTGAGTTTTTCTCGAAAAACTGAGGGGGTTCCGAGTACATTCATTTTTGCGTTTTCATTTTCCGCACAATTTGCAAGTTCTACTTCGCTTCGAATTGAACAATAATTAATTTAAAGTCGACTCCATAGCAAAATGTTAGCGTTTTCAATTGCATTTTCATAAGCGTTTTCAATTGTAATGTATTCATAAATTCAAAACGTTTAACTCCCTTGCCTATTTAACCACAAAAAAGTAAGATTTCGATACAGATTCAAGCAAAATCTATAGAAACAACGTCAACCAATCAAAACGAATCTTTTAGGGGTAAGTCGGTCGTAGACCCGAACATGTTCGCAGCACCGAATCGCAAAAGCAACGTCATCCTGAAGATCGGAGAGAAAAAGCTTCATGTATGCAAGGAGGTAATGTAAATCTTCCCATTGAAATTGTGGGACAATAGTTACACTATTCCTTGCATTTTCTGATAAAATTAATCACAATTCCAGTACCTGGCTTTCCACTCTCCGGTTTTCGACGCTCTCTTCTTCGGAAATTTTGTTTAAGGACAAAGAAGAAGTGGAGATTAATGATGTCGTCTACGAGGTTCATTCCATTATTGTGTATCTCCATTTTCCACGTTCCATATTTTATAGGAATTCTTCGATCTTCTCCGTTTGCTCTACTTTGACACCATGGAGATCACGGGTAATTTTCGGTTTTCTTTTTATCCCAGTGCTCAACATTGTCAGAAACATTTGCATTCCAGATCACACTGTTCCGCACATTCTGAAGCTCGCCGATCAGTACCAGATTGAGGTATGTGTTATATTTCCTCTTAAAATATATTGTGCTTGATTTTTTTTATGAGCTACAATCCCCTGGATATCCGGGTCCTTGTATTTTGCTTCGTTTGTCGTGTTTAAGTGGCAGAGCTGGAGACGTTTTTAAACGGGAGTGGAAAGCAGTAATGTAATAAACATTTATTTTTAGAAACTGCTCGATCAATCTAAGAAGTATATCACTCAGTCCGAGGGATTTGATGTAATGAAGAAATTGCTCCTGGCTGACAGATACAACATCGCATTTCTCAAGGTTTTTGGCAATTGTTTTGCAATACTGACTTATTGTGACATTTAAATGACCATATTTTGCGCGCATCAATCGCACGCGCGACGAATACAAGCGCCGCTAATTTGGGGCGTTGCAGAACGATGAGTATTGGGTGAAATGGCTTATTTTCGTACAGAATATGAATTGTCGGTTATGGATCATGAGGTTGAATATGTATAATTGAAGTAAATGATGTATTCGTATTTCTTCTCAGGACCTGTGTCTCCAGTCGTTCACTAGTGCTAATATGCCCGAAATGCTAAAGGTTGACATGACTTTACTATTTTTCTCAAATACTAAACAAAAAAATTAGTTAATTTCATGCTGTCGTAGGATGTGGAGTAGTATAATAAATGTTTAAGTATACTAAAAACTCGTTTCAGACCCCTGAATACGCTCAACTCTCCGGCGATATGAAGATTGAGATCTGCGATAGAATCGCCGAACTCGTTTCGTGATCTATTGTTGTAATTTAGCTCACTGAATTCAGTTGATCGAATTTCACTTGTTTCCGGCGTAATTTATTGTGTTTCATTAGAAGAAGGGAGTTAAACTTGTTTTTTTCATGCTCATTTGAATTCGTTAGAAGTGATAAAGATGTTGTGTTGAAGATTATTTCGGTTGATGAAATACAAACCGGTTGACGACCCGGATGGTCATATCTGCTATCGTATAGTGATGCATTATGTGAAGTAAGGAGAGTGCTTTTTGGCACGAAATCTTGCATATTCTCTGACTCTCTCTCTTTCTGTCTCTGTTTAGGTTGGATCTTGCATGCCCGAAGATCTCGTTAGAATGTTATCCTTAAATATTTAAGAATGACAAGCAGTTCTAATTTCGTTCGACAAGCAGTTCTAATTTCGTTCTCCGATGGGTGATCAATAATGCGACTGCGGCTCATGCAGCAGGAAAGGTGGAATCGGAAGAGTTCAACGAAGGAGGATTGAAGTGGTTAGTGATGTGCTTTTCCTTTGGTATCTGACAAATTTAGCAATTTATGAGAAAAGTTAAATCTGCGCCTAAGATTGATAGAATCCACGACTAAAAGGTTGAAGTGCAATGGGTTAGGATACACTCAGGATATTACAGGATATTATCACAGGATATTGTGCAAATTATGTCCGGGGATGTTCTTGGCGGCTTATTGTGGAAAAAAATTTAACATTTTATCTTCACCTTCACTCTTAAAATTTCATTTAAAATTGCAATCTTTATTTTCGTTATTTTTCACAGGACTACTGCATTCAAGGAGCGTCCAGCTTTAGAATATAGGGGCGATGCGGATTTCTCTCTGCGATGTGATGTGGAACACAATGGATTGTGGATGTGTGATGCTGAAGTGCAGTACTCTCTTTTCCGTAGAAATTTACCGAAGCTAGGATACGAGCAGGTAATCTCTTCTTACTCTTTCGCTTTCCAATATGTAGGAATTGCATGCATTTATATTGGTAAATTCGTTGAACCGTAGCATTTTTATTCGTAGTGCAAGTAAATGTTTTGAAATTATTTGTTTTTGCAGAAACTGATATCTTTTCATGCCGGCAGCAAGTGTGTTCAAGTGGACTGGCATAATTGGCATATTTTGACACATGAAGTATGTTTTCCAGAAATTCGACAACATTTTAGGCAATTTCACATCTCCCTCGCGCACGTATAGTTCTTTGCACGACCCCTTGCCCGTCGACATTCGCAAAATCAGTCCGCCTAACTCCTTCCAATTGACCCCACAGTTAAATTAACTGTTTTAAATGTCGCTTGTGATCTGCCGCATTCTCCATTTAGAAGTGAATTTCCAAACGAAATTACGCAAAAGACGCAATGGAGAGCCATGAGTACTGTACAATTCGAAGCTTAAATAACCCACAATTTCACGATTTGCCTGCGATAGGGTCAAGTGCGAAACATTTTAACGATTTCCGTTCGAGAAACGTTTTGCTTCCCTTCTCTCATTTTGCTTCCCTTCTCTCATTTTGCTTCCCTTCTCTCATTTTGCTTCCCTTCTCTCATTTGCTTCCCTTCTCTCATTTGCTTCCCTTCTCTCATTTGCTTCCCTTCTCTCCTCAGGGAAGGTGAACACTCTTTCTCTCTCTCTTTTATTCGTTCCTCTCCCCTTTCCTTCTCTTCTCTCCTTTCGCTTGTTAATCGTTGATCTTTGGTTCTTCTTTGTTCATACTGGCTACCAAAAGGTGCGCAACCATGTCTTCCCCTCAGGTGGCGAACTCAGCCAAGAAGCAGAGTAGCACGTACCAAAACATGTGCGTTACTGCCCTCTCTCTGGCACTCGAGAACGCCCCCTCTGGTGTGGATAAGGATAAGTGGAAGGTTATCACTGAGCTGCTCCATACTATGGCGAAAGCTCTCGAGCAGGTCGCTGTGCAGCAATGTGATGCCTCCCTTGCCTCCTCCCCCTCTTCTCCCTCTTCCCTCTCTTATCCGCCCCTTCCTCTCCCCACCTCATCCCTCCCTTCCACCTCCACTCCCATTCCCCATCCCCCTCTCTCATCTGGCGAAGACCCAGTCGAAGCTCATCTGAGGGCTCGTTCGCTTGTGATCTCGGGAATCCCCGAGGCCGATTCTTCTCTGAATATTTAAGAGAGATTGGCTGGCGATGCCAAGTCTGTTGGATTGGCTCTGGCCCTACTTCACGTAGAGGCTTCCCCTCAGATGGTGTATAGAATGGGCAAGCCAGGCGACAATCCGCGCCTCCTTAAAGTGGTGCTTCCTTCTCGCTCTCACCTCTTGACTGGTCTGAAAAATGCCTCTGATCTCCGCTAGAACGAAGAGTTCAGAGGTATATACATTCGTAAATCGCAGACTCGGGAAGAGAGAGAGAGAAGCAAAGAGATGAGAGAGTCACTCAAGGCTATGCGCGCTCAGGATTCGGGTTGTCCCTTCGTGCATTACCGCGACGAGCTGTGGCACAAGGATGACATCCGTTCCGGTGTCTGCACTCGCCTCCCGACTCAGGGAAACTAATTACTCGTACACCACCACCCGATTCTGGCCATTCTTTGACTTCCTCCATTGACTGTCTCTCCTTTTCAACAGACGCTCTCCCCTCTTCCCATCTTCCCCCTCTCTACGTCTGTCCCCTCTCCATCCCCAATACTCTCTCCCCTCCCTCTCTTCCCCCACTCGATCCTCGTGATCCGCCGCTTTCTACAATCCTTCCCATCTCTCTGCGATGTTCGTTATTCAACTCTCGATCACTCTGTAACAAGCTTCCTGATTTGCATGCTATTCTCTCTATTGATAAGCCCGACCTCATCTTTGTAACAGAGACTTGGCTCTCTTCCAAGGTATTAGACACTGAGCTCCTACTTTCCTTCCCTTATCGCATCTTCCGTTGTGATCGTCCTCGTCGTGGGGGCGGTGTCTGTCTCCTCGTTCGTGACCACCTCCCCTGTTCCCGAGTTGCTATCAATTCGTCAGTCTCTAGTGACATTCTTGCGATCGATGTGCATCCACCCACAACTTTTGTCCCTACACGTTTTATACTTGTGTATAGGCCTCCCAGCACAACCACTGCTCAAAATACTCATTTATTTGATATTATCTCTTCCCTGGTTACAGTCCAGCATCAAGTGGTTGTACTAGGCGACCTAAATTTGCATATTGATTGGTCTTCTCCTGGCGTATTCTCTTCCCAAGCTTCATGCTTAGTTGACCTCTCCATTGATCTTGATCTCACCCAGATGGTTCCCTCCCCTTCCCTAAACAATCATTTCCTTGATATTATCCTATCACCTTCCGGAGTAGTATCCAATTGCTGCTTATCAGCTCCTTTTAAAAATTCTGACCACTCTACGATTAACTTTGACTTCAATTTCCCCCTTGATCAGCCCGTAGTAGTGCATTCATTCGATTTTCGTAAAACTGACTTCTCTGGTCTCGACAGTGCACTACTCGAGTTGAATTGGGAGGAATCACTTTCTGATTGTACCGATATCTCAGACCTGTATAACCGATTCGTCTCACTTGTAACTGGCCTCTTCCCTGCGTTTATTCCTCTCAAGAAGATTTCCCTCTCCTCTGATCACTATTCTCCCCACATTAGGTCTCTTCTTGCACACAAACGCGCACTTTTCAACAAAATTCATCTTCGCCCTGTGCATTCTCAGTTTCTCTTAGTTTCACATAAATTAGATAAGGAAATACGTAAGTACGTTCGTTGCTACGAGAATCGGTTACTTGCCAGTAATCATAGTCGATCATTCTACCGCTATGTATCCACTCGTTTCAAGTCTAAAGGTCTCTCCATTCCGTCCCTGGTGGCGATGGACGGATTTGTCATCACGTGCAATTCTCTAAAGGCTGAATCCCTTGCCGATTATTTCACTTCTGTATATACTCGAGATGACGGGTCCCTTCCATCTTGCTCTACCCTCGTTTCGCAAACCATCCCTTTATCAGTCGTCCTTCCTCACGATGTCTCTTTTCTTCTGAGGAAAGTATCTTCATCCTGTTCGCTCCCATCTGACTCCATCCCATCTATCATTTTTAAAAATTGCTTCCGATCTTTGTCTACTCCTCTGGCGCATATTTTCAATTATAGTATTATGCTAGGTGATATTCCATCCTTGTGGAAATCCTCTATTGTTATTCCAATCCCAAAAATTTCCTCGCCTTCCTCGGTCTCGGATTATCGCCCTATCAGTCTCACTCCCATTCCTTCCAAAATAATGGAAAGAATACTCAAGCCTAAGATTATCCGCTGGTGCAACTTTCATAAGATTATCCCTCCCGAACAACATGGCTTTCTCTCTAAACGCTCTACTGTTACCCAACTTTTGGAGTGTACTCAAAATTGGCGTGATTCCCTCGATCGTGATTACTGTACCGATGTTGCATATATTGATCTAGCCAAAGCTTTTGATAAGGTTTCCCATCCTAAGCTATTATTCAAATTACAATTGCTAGGCATTCGTGGCTGTTTGTTGAATTGGATTACAGGATATCTTTCCAATAGGATCTTCAGAGTTCGAATCGGCAGCTCTCTCTCTTCTGAGAGACAAGTGATCTCAGGTGTTCCACAGGGCACAGTTCTTGGGCCTCTCCTCTTTTTGCTATTCACTTTCGATCTCCCTTCAGTTTTCTCCCCCTTTCCAAAACTGAATTATCGGCTTTTTGCTGATGACATCAAGCTCTTCACTACTTTCGATCCACTCTCTCCTTCTGATTCCCCCTCTCAACTTCAATCGGGTATTAATGGGTTCCTAGAATACTGCGAAAAATGGCAGTTAGAAGTTGCTGAAAAGAAATGCAACGTATTACATATAGGCAAAAACAATCCCTGTACTAGCTATTCCTTAATCTCTTGCAATTTTGTAGTAACGCAGTCAATCCGTGATCTAGGTGTTTATATTGATCCTCTCTTACATTTTGACTCTCACATCCAGACTGTTTGTCATAAGGCGTCTTCATTAGTCTATTTACTTTTCCGTAGTATCAGCTGTACAATAGTTGTCCCATACATATCTGCTTTCAAATCTTTTATCCTTCCCATACTAGAATACGGCTCTCCCGTCTGGTCTCCCTCCTCATCTGGTCGTATTCGCAAATTAGAGAAAGTTCAACATCTATTTAGTAGGCTATTATATTATCGTTGCTCTCGAACAGACATCTCTTTCCCCTCTTATTCTGATCGATTAGCCCTATATTCTCTACGCTCTCTTTATGTTCGCCGTATTGTCATTGACATAGTGCTGGCTCTTAAAATTTTCGCTAAGGCTGTTGAGTTGTCAGTATGTAATTTCTATACATATAGGACTATTAGCAAACGTCATAGTGCCTTTGTTCTTCACATTCCCCCTTTCCGAAGGGAAAATTTGAAAGCATCGTTTGCTCATAGAACAGCTAGATTCCTAAATAAGCTCCACTTAATTTGCAATCCTCTATTGTCGATCGAGACTATTAAGCACTATTTGCTAATTCACCCTAATCTTCTGTGTACTCTTGGAATTGAAATTAGAAATCTTTAGCATCTATCCTTACCACCATCCCCCCCCCCGACCTTTCCTCTCCTTTTTCTCTTCTCAACCCTTCCCCAACCATTCTCATCCCCCTTCGATCTCCTCCGATCTCCTGTCACACAAGTCTCCAGTACGATATACATTAGACAAGCGGCCACTCATACCGCTCACGAGGCTCCCTCCCCTCGCCACTCTCTCTTTCTTGTGATTCAGAAGATCTACCCTCCCCCCTTCCTCTTCCCTAACCCTAATTATTTTCTCGAACACTCTATACTTGATGAAGCGCCCTTGTGGTGTACGATAAATAAATAAATAAAACGTTAGGCGGATAGGGTTTTACAATGTCGATGAACAAGGGGCCGTGTCTTTTCTATCAAGAATCCTGGTTTACGTTTCTTTCTGCAAACATGAAACTAACTTTTATAAATTGATTATTGTCTATTTCGTACATCAAAATATTCAGAATTACGCCATTGATAACACACTCACAGTGGAATTCGATATTCAGATCGTCCGTGCGGAAGGGTTAGTAATTTTTTTGTATTATTGTTAATCAAATAACTCTTTCAAGGGTGCATTGATCGTAGAACCTAATGTTTTCGCTGTTCCGAATCGAAATAGCAATGTCATCCTGAAGATAGGAGAGAAGCAAATGCATGTGAACGAGGAGGTGACCCGTGTTGCGAAATCGCTCCTCTCGGCAGGACCCCCTCCTAATGGACAAATTTTTATTTCAATGTCTATCACGTATTTTAATAGGAAGAGTACCTTCGCAATTAGCATGATATTCCTGAAAAATTTCCTGTCAAAATAATAATCATTTTGCTTCCAGCATTTAGCTTTCCATTCTCCCGTCTTCAAGGCTTTGTTTTTCTGAGATTTCGCTGAGAAGGACCAGGAGGAAGTTGAGATCAAGGATGCCGTCTATGAGGTTATTGCCTATCCAACCCTATGGGCAAGTGATTCCCCAAATCGCAATGAGGAATGAGAAGAGATCAGAGCTTGAAAATGGAGGCAGAGAAAGATGATCGAAAATCGTCACGCAGCATCCTCGCTTTTTACTATTTCATCCACTCTCATTGGCTACCCTCGGCTAACGATATATCATTAATTACTCATATTTTACATGTTTCATGCGCTTAAAATAAGTGAAAGAAGCGGTGAAGGATGATTTGGAGGTATATGGGACTGGTATCTGTCTGGTTTGGCGGAACAGTGTCCGTTTGGGGGTACATATGCCCCCTCAAACCGATGATATGTCCCCCAAAACCCACCATATGCCCCCCCAAATCTATGTTCCTCAAATCGAAAAAAGTAGAAAAATTGATAGTTTTTTACCATGAAATGAATATTGCTGATTTCCCTTCGTTTACACTATATCATTTAGACGTGTTGACCCGTGCAAGTTCTCTATCTTTTCTAATTCGTTATATTTCAAATAAATTGGAAAGTGGCCGTCCACTATCCAGTTGCAAATGATAGTGGGGATTGCGGGAGTCGTGGTAAGGACCGAATACGTTTTGCTAGTCGATAGGGAAACAATAGCCGGGGATTGAGCCACCGACTGCCGATCGCGGCTGTTACATTGATTCTCACAACTGGGATCTCAATTCTAATCTCAAACTCTACATTTTAGGAATTCTTCGATCTGCTCTGTTTGCTCTATCTGGAGACGACGGAAATCACGGGTACTTACAGTCGCGCGCAAAAGTATTTGGGCACTTTTTGAACTTGCTGCAAGTTTTTGACCAAGAAAGCCATCAATCTGGAACTAGGGTAGTATACACCAAATTCATCGAAGATTATGATCATGATGTTAGGGCATGACGCAATAGCCCAGTCATTGCGTAGTGATGACGTAACTACCTCATCCATACGCACAACTGGACATTAGCATTAAGAAATAAAAATTCTACTAAGGCATATAATTATTTTAGCGATTTCATTAATGAGATTTTAGATGCTCACGTCCCCCTCAAACGTCCATCCTTGTCCTCTGGTTATCCCAAATTCCTTCACAAGATGTTCATGAGGTTGCAGAAATTCCACCAATTGGCTCCGAATAGTAACTAAACACACTCTTTACGTGAGCGTTTTGACCATGCTCTTAAAGCATATGAAATTCAGCGCGAATCACGGGCAGTTTACTCGGGAAAGCCTAGTTCCTTCTTTAATTATTGCAAAAATAGATTGAAGGTTACTAGCTCAAAACTACCTGGTACTATTGACAGCAATGGAGATATCCTTCTAAGTGATGTCGAGAAGGGTAATGCATTCTCTGAATTTTTTGCAAAGGTTCAAACCCCGCCTTTAGATATAAAGCCTCCACAATTCCCTCCTCCCCGATCTTCATTCGACTTACCCTTTATTGGGTGATAAAGATTAAAGATTAAAGATTAATCAAATAGGACTTTTTCAATACGGCATTATTCTTACATGGATTTTTTCCTGCTGGCCAAATTTTCTGTGGTTGGAGTCATGACTGAGGACTACCCAGAAAATTTTTTTGAAATTCCTGCTCGGTCGCACATTTGCTGCATCCTTGCTGCAATATCGAGGTCGGAAATTCAGATCTCAGCTCCTAGCCAAGATAGAGACTGGTTCAAGGCATCAAAATGATCGCCATCATGAGTCCAGATGATCCTGAGAATATGACAACAATATCTCGAAATTTGCCCTCAGGGCATGAACAAATCACTTTTTTACATGACCATTATTTGGGCATTCACAATTTTGCGGGAAAGTTAGGTAAAAATCTGGTTTTTGCATAGGCATATTCAAAATGTATTGAATAACTGATTCCCAACTTTTTAGAGCGTTTGGAAAACTTTCCTGCCTGCGGCGACCGTTTTTCTGAGGGATACTCGAGTCGGGAAACATCTTGTTTACGCACTCTCGTCGTCTGTACTCTCTCGCCCATAGTGGTAAACAGGGTGTTTCCCGACTCGAGTATCCATCAGAAAAACGGTCGCCGCTGGCAGGAAAGTTGTCCAAACACTCTAAAAAGTTGGGAATCAGTTATATAATACATTTTCAATATGCCTATGCAAAAACCAGATTTTTACCTAACTTTACCGCGAAATTGTGAATGTCCAAAAAATGGTCATGCATGGAACTAACTTCACGCCAAAAATTAGGACAATCTGGTTATAGGCAAAAAAAGGTCTCACTTTTGTGCGGCGACCCCAAAATGAGTTCTGGAAAAGGGTACGTACGTATCTTCAATTTTCCTGATTTGGGCTCTAAATCATTCAAAAACATCCAAAACAACATTCTAAGTATCTACCCCCCATGTTATAGCTGTTCCATTGGTCATAAATGGCAACATGACCGAAAATTTAAAATTCCATATTTTGACCAATTTCAACATGCGGGATGGGCCCAAATGCACTAAATGGGTTTCAAATAATGTAAATACATCCCTCGAAACAGCTCAAAGAAAAAGGGCTACTGAAAAGAGGAAATTTCACCTGAAGAATCCAAGGAAACACGCAAAACTGTGACTCCGGTAAAAATAGGGATAGAGACTCGGCTTCTGGTTGGAAATGTAGAGCACGATGAGCTAAACATTTCATCTGTTGAAAGTGAGTCTCTATCTTTACGTTGAAGCATGCTACAGAGCCTGGAAGTTGGCCAGAAACGACGGGAAACGGGCCGAGGGGAGCGCTAAATGGAGGAGAGGGAGAGGGAGGCCAGGCGGCAAGAGCGCCAGATGGTTAGAGCACGCGCTCTCTGGGGATTCTAGCATATTTCTGGCCAAACTTCCAGGCTCTGTAGCATGCTTCAACGTAAAGATAGAGACTCACTTTCAACAGATGAAATGTTTAGCTCATCGTGCTCTACATTTCCAACCAGAAGCCGAGTCTCTATCCCTATTTTTACCGGAGTCACAGTTTTGCGTGTTTCCTTGGATTCTTCAGGTGAAATTTCCTCTTTTCAGTAGCCCTTTTTCTTTGAGCTGTTTCGATGGATGTATTTACATTACTTGAAACCCATTTAGTGCATTTGGACCCATCACGCATGTTGAAATTGGTCAAAATATGGAATTTCAAATTTTCGGTCATGCGTCCATTTATGACCAATGGAACAGCTACAACATGGGGGTAGATACTTAGAATGTTGTTTTGGATGTTTTTGAATGATTTAGAGCCCAAATCAGGCCAATTGAAGATACGTACGTACCCTTTTCCAGAACTCATTTTGGGGTCGCCGCACAAAAGTGAGACCTTTTTTTTTTGTCTATACCCAGATTACCCTAATTTTTGGCGTGAAGTTAGTTCCATGTATGAACTTAAAATTAAACATGATAACCCAAAACGTTTTTCCGATTTCCAAAGATACGTCATTTTTGGTCCGCCCGACCGCCCTGCACCATGATGAAGACCAGGAATGATGTCGTCTAGATAAAGTTGTTGAGCATGGTGGTAGCTTTCTTTCTAAAAAAGAACAACCTTCTATCTTCATTTTAAACGAAGTTATGATCATTTAAGTGGCCCCGATTTGAATGTCGAAAAGTGATAGTACCAAGTTTGGCCTTCTGAATCTCGAAGATGACGACCGATATCAAAATTCTGACGACGCAGTTTGAAAGAGCATCATTTGAAATACTTACTACCACAATTATAGCGGGATAAGATAAACTTGAATCCTACCGCCGCTAACCCCCCTAAAATGGTCGATTCTCTCGCGATTCGCCTCATATGGACAATATTGGATTTCACGATTTCAAAGCAAACGATAAAACAGATGCATTTAATTTCCGTTTATATACCAACCTTCAGCATTTTCGACAGATCCTTTGCTCTGGTGAACGACATGAGACACTGGTCCTGAGATTAATTCAAAGTTAACTCGAAGTACATACAAGGATTTCACCTCTGTAATGCCCTGTCAGTGCTCAGAAAGAAACATTGAAAAAAAGCTAATTGGCGTTAGTTTTGCTGAGGCTCGAATGCAGATGTGAATTCCTGCGATTGAAACAATTCCGGCAAATCCTTGTCAGAACTAGCAAACTTTACCTATTTTCCTGGGAACGAACGCTGCATAACACGCGTCTTCTAAGAGATTGCAGGACCGCCCGGAACTAGGAGCCCCAACTTTGAGCAGTATCCTCGGGAAATTTATGCTGGAGTATATTGGGGACAAGAAAACTTTTGGCGTTGGCCGTTTTTTTCAGAACCGGCTTTTAGGTATTTTCCGGTTCTGCTCCCGGCCCCACCATAAATCAGCTCCCAGATGAGCTGCCAGGATGGCATGGTGCTCAAAAAATCCGGAAAATTATTTCCAGAAACTTTCATGTTGACGTCGACAACGAGCGAAGTTATCTTTATGTTGAAAACCATGAAAAACTGATTTTTAAATCGAAAAATAAATCCTAGCGGCTCGGGGACCCCCCCCCCCTTCAAGAAACTTCTGAGACCGGATTCGGATTCTATGTTATCGATTTAGTCTAAGAAAAAATAGAGCTAAGGACGGGAGGCGTGACAATGTACATCTTTTGAGACAAA